>JASFDH010000438.1:0-24149 GCA_036937195.1 Nidularia pulvinata
CTTATGATACCAATTATTTTTCAGCTAAAGGTATATCTGTCTATATAAACCTAGACCCATTTTTCCTTGTTTTCCTGGTGGATCACAGATGTAACATATGAGATGATTCAAAAAAGTCCTGGTTTTAACAAAATAATGTCTTCATTGTTGTTTGCCCCCTTTTCATGACCTGCTCATCTTGAGAGGTAGTTGACTTTTGCCATTTGTTTTCCTACTTTATGATGAAGAGTAAAGTGATATTCTTGCATCTCAGTAATCCATCTGGCTTGACATCTGTTCAACTTCTGAGGTTTGCAGAAATATTCTAAATTTTTGTGATCTGTAAAGATCTCAAATATTTCCTTTGCTCCAAGAAGATATTGCCTTCATTCAGATAAACTAATCATGATTGCTAGCATTTCTTTGTCATATATTTTATAGTTTTGCTCTGTTGGACTTAGGGCATGTGAAATGAATGCTATTGGTGACCAAGTTCCATCTGACTGTTTTTGAGACAATGCTTCTCCAGTTGCATAGTCAGAAGAGTTGACTTCTACTTGATATTGTCCATTATCATTGGGAATTTCCAGTACTGGTGCTGAAGTTATTTGTGACTTTAACTTGGCAAAAGCCTTTTCTTGGTGATCTTCCCATATCCATGTGGCATTTCTAGTCAACTCCATTAATGGTTTTGCAATGTCTGCAAATCCTTTAACAAATCATCAATAGAAATTGACAAGTCCAAGGAACTGTTGGACATCTCTTTTTGCTTTTGGGGTTGGCCAGTTAATGGCTCCTTCAACCTTTGCTGGATCCATGCATACTTTGTTATGAGATACTAGTAGTCCTAGGCATTTGACCTCTGCTTGTTCAAATGTACATTTTTCTGGTTTAAGGAACAACTGATGCTTCTATAGTTTATCAAGCACTCATTTGACCATGATTTCATGTTCTTTAAGGGTGGCAGTAAAGATCAAGATGCTATCCATGTAGATGATTACTTTTTCATCATCAATTTCTTTCTTAAAGATTGTATTCATCATTGTCTGGAAAGTTTCAGGGAAGTTGGTAAGGCCAAAGAACATAGCAAGCAGTTCAAATAATCCTCTGTTGGTTCTAAATGCAGCTTTCCATTCATCTCTATCCTTAATCTGTACATTTTTAAAACCCCATCTGACATCAAGCTTGGTAAAGAACCTTGCTTTCTGGAGTTTGTTGACAAGTTCCTGTATGAGAGGCAGTGTGTTACAGTGATTAAGCCTTTGCTATAGGTTCAAGGCAAAGTTTGTGGGTCTTGGGTTAACAGTGGTGAAGCCATGTGTTATGTTCTTAGGTTCAGTGTTAGACATGCTTCCTGTTGTTAAGGACAGCTATTGAGTTCACTAAGTCTCTGTCTAAGAGAAGCTTAGGTTTGATGAGCCTCTAGACTAGGTCTAAGAGGTTTGAGTTGGTTCTGGGTTCGAGGGACTTGAGCAAAGATGTTACTAAGGCTATATTTGCCTAGGTCAAGCTGAGGAGCAAGACCAGAGTACAAGGTACTACTTATAGTAAACTACAATGGTCTGTGCATAATATACTAAGTATAACTATTGTTACTGTTGGCTATTCCAAATATAGCTACTCATGTGATAGTTGTTCTAATAAAAGAAAAGATATCACATAGTGGGTTACTTGTTATAGAAAACTGTAACACAGTGGATATCTATTTTTGACCATGATGTCATTTAACTGGCAATAATCCTGTTCTGGTTTTAGTAAACCATCCTTCTTCTTGACAAAGAAGAAAGGTGATGCCATCAGAGATTTTGAGGGTCTGATCCATCCAGAGTCAAGGTTTTCTGTGAGGAAGTCATCAAGTTGTTTCTGTTCCACTGTCAAGACCCAAACATGGCCAGACAATAAGGATGATACAGCCAAGGAGCAAGTCCTATGATACCTATAGATACTAGACAATGCAGGATGTTGGCTTCAGCTTATGTGCTGCACCACCCACTATCCTAGTCCTGTATTTAGAATAGACAAGCCTTAGACCTGTGCCTCTAGCCCACATGAAAGTCCCTCTGCTCCTAACACTGGCAGGCTTTTGGCACAGGTCACAGCTTGTTGGGGGCTCCACCCCCAAACCCCTGGCTAAATCCCAGGGTGTCAGCTTTGCCTCTGCCACCCATTCCTTCCAACAGTTGCCCCATCATTAGTTATCTTCTGACTAATCAGGGTGAAATGGCCATTCTCTTTTATTTATAGGACAAATAGTAAGAACAGAGTTTTGGAATAACAACAAGAGCTTAGCTTGTCAAAGAGAAATGAAGGGTTCAGCCAAAGGTTGGCTGGAGTGGCTAGAGTAGCAGACAAGAGGTTGAGCAAGTACAAGGATCATATTAAGCCAGGGAGTAGACTGAGTTACAACTTGAATACTACTGCTTATTTACTATTTCTAGAGATAAGCTATTGATACTAAGTAAGTCCAATGAAAATATACAAAGCATGTGGAAGTAGAGGTCAGGTTGTAACTAAAGTGTGGAGAAAGTCAGATGAACAAAGGATATGTGGAGACTAAAGTTGCTAACTAAAAGGCTTTGTGGATATGAAAGATAAAGAACTTGAAAGGAGACTAATATGAAATGAAGGCTCAATGCAGAATATCTGAAACACATAGTTGGCTGAGATGTGGCCAACATGGCTGAGGTGTGGCTGATATAGCCAAGGCTTGGCTGCAAGAACTTGGAATTGTGGTGAGTTGGGTGTGACAGGACAAGTGATGAGTAACAGCTGGAATGGGATATGACATCTGCTGGGTTTAAAGGATAGATTTTGCAATTTAATACCTTGGCATCTGGTACTAGTTCTATTGCATGATCCCATGGTTGTCTCAGTGGTAACTAATCAAATGATTCCTTGGTGAATATGTCCTTAAACATGTGATATGTCTTTAGAACTGACTCCTCAAAGGATTTTGCTTTCTTTTTCTTAGATTCCTCTTCAGTGATCTTAGAGGATGTAGTTTGAAAAGTGCAAATCTCCATTTCTTGATTCAGGTCTACTACAAGGATTTTCTCTCCTTCTTCAATCTCTAGTTCATCAAGGGTTTTGTCATCTGCATCAGGGTGTTCTGGGAGTATTAACAGAGTGCAGTCCATTGGGCATTGTGTAAACTTCACTGTAGATTGTTTCCAATTTATTTTGGGGTTATGAAGTTTAAGCTATTTGTGTCCAATGAATATTTTTGCTTTTCCCAGGTTGGATACAGCAAAGCATAATTGTTCCTGATGATCTTTGATTTTGATCAACATTTCAACATATTCCATAATTGGTCCTCCAGAGTTGAATGTGTTATCTACATTGTATACAGGAATAGGTCTAGGATATTTCTTAGTATTAATCCTGTTTTCTCTAACAAATGTAGAGTCAATGCAACTACCAGTGCAATCACTATCCAGGAGAGTGGTTACCTTGAATTTCTTTCAATCATCAAGGGTCAAAGCTATCATATCTATATTCATCTGATTTCCATTGACTCTCCTAATATAGCATTTAGGTCCTTTCAATTCATCCAGAGCTTCTATGACTTTTACATCATCTAGACTGTTGAGCTCTTGAATTGTTTCATGGGAGACTTCTGCATGCTATTTTCCATGTACCCAGATATTAAGTATGCCAATAGCCATATCAGACTTATGCATTCTTAATTGTCTTGCTGTCCAATTTGCCATGCCTAGTGTGACCATTTCATTTTTGAATCTTTGTGCTGACTCCTTCTGCTTCTGTGGTAATAAACTATCAATTTCAAATCTGGTAAAACTACTGTGGAAGCTATATAAGAAGTACTACTGGCCAGTAAGGTTGTGCTCACTTCTGGCCCTGTTGAAAACCCTGGAATGACTACATAAGTGTGTCCCATTGTTCCTGTGTCATACTACCTATATCATATGTATTTGTAACCATATTTCCTGTATCTACTATCTGAGTGTTCATTTGTGGTCTATTTCTACAAAACCTAGCTATATGTCCTTTTTGTCCACATTTGAAGCAGAGTCCTTCTCTTCATGCATGGTCAACTTCCATGGCATTTGGGTCTGGTGTAGAGTTGTTCCTGGGGGGTGTGGCTGTGGCTGCTGCAGGTCCTGATGCATTGGGCCTGTTCATATTCTGGGTGTTTGAACCCCTTGATGTTTCTGATCAACATTCTTTAGTTCATGTTCAATGTCCTGTGCTTTGGTCATCCATCTGTTTAAATTGGTTGGTATTCCTGATATGACAATGGCCCTTAGCAGCCCCTTATCAAGTCCCTTTTTAAACAGTCAGGTATGCACAACAGTATCATAACCTGTCTTGTTTGCTAGGGCAAGGAATTTCAGGCAGTAATCTTCTGCTGTCCATCTTCCTTGATAGAGTTTGTCCATTGCATCCTGTGCATCCTGTGCCATTGAATATCCTGAGAAATATTGAAGGAAATTTCCTTTGAAACTGTCCCAGTTCTGGAGGGTGACATAATTGGCATGGGTCAGGTCATCTAGTATGATGAAGCAGTTGTTGACCCAGAAGCTAGCATAGTTATTTGGACCACCACTAATCTTTCCCAGTATGTACACAATTTTTTGTTTATGATCACCTGCTGGAATGTTCAGTGCTTGGAAGTAATTTTCCAGAGATCTGATCCAGGTTTGTGCTTTTGCTTTATCACCATTGTAGTCATCAGGAGCTTTTGCCTTCAGCCTATTGCTCCCTGTCTGTAATGCCAGTGCAGCTGCCTACACTGCAATGCATGCTGTGACCTGATTGGTAGCCATGTCTAGTCTGACTGCAACTTGTTCTGATGCAATAGCCAGCCATTTCCATACAGGAAGGAGATTGGCAAGTCCTTCTATTAAGGCATAAATGGTGGTGCTTATAATGTAGTGTTGAATAGTCATGACTAAAATTGCCCAGTCATGACCATGACTTTGGTGATTGACTTGACTCTCTGATCAGACAGTGGGAAATGCTGAGCACCAAATAAACAATCTAATCAAACTCATATCAATACTTTGAATTGAGAAGAACTTTGTTCCCTTCATTGCTGTCGAAATCAAATGCTCTAAATGCATCCTCTAAATATAAAGTGCTCTTGTCCTCATTTCTAGTGAGGTAGATACAAAATCAATTCATTGTTGCATTCTTGAATCATATAGGAGACCAAAGTCCTGGAATATAAGTATGCAGTGAATGACTGCCTCTCTCCCTGTTCACTCACTTTCCTAATCTTATCCATCTTCCATATGTCTCATAAAACAACTTGTGGTAATGCTGGGTGGTGGCAGATACATGTTATTGACCATTCCCTTAAGCATATCAAGAGGAGCAATGCTTGGCAAAAAGACAAAGTAAAGAGCCATTGTAAAAGGTGCTTTGAGGCTGAAATAGCATGTCTTCAATTAGAAGATCAAATATCTAACTCATTGAATGGTGCACCTATGCATAATAGAAGCATGCTGGAGTCTCTGCATTTGTATTTATTTTTTTGTGCATATATTGAGCTGAAATTGGTTTTAATTTTCATAGTTTGGACCATGAAAGCAGCTGACAGTGATGCCTTCAGATATTGATAAAGTGCCTCATCAATACTTCTTAGTCACTTAATTAGGTGTCCTCTTTGGCCAGAGGATATTCATGATTGTGCAAATGATTGATCTAGTACAGCATCTGTTGCATCTCCTCAGCATCTGAACTGTCATGATCAATGGTGTCAAGGGAGCCCATCTCTTGAACCCATGTCTGGCAGTCAAATTCCTTCTTCATCTCACATATCTTCAGTAGTCCTTCCATCTGATCCTCAATTGAGCCTCCATCCTAGTTTGATAGTGCTTCCTCTCCATGATAACAGATTTGATAATTTGCAAGATAGTCCATCTATGTTATTATCCCTACTTGACCCTGCACTGTACAGCCCAGCTCTTTCCACTAGCAGGAGCATCACACCATCTGACTCTGCTTTTGCTATCCCACCTTCACTGTCCTACCTTCCCTTACATGCTCCATCTCATGCTCCATCTCACTTTGCATCACACAGATCTGTTGGGCTTTGCACTAATACCCATGAAATGATTTGGAATTCAGCAAGACAGAAAGCTTTAGAGACTTGAATAATAGGACTCATAGCATCTGCAGGACTTTCACTCTCCTGGGTCAATAATATGGAGTGGATTTCATTTATTGAAGACTTTCTTCCATTTGCTATATATCCATCACACAAAGTCTTGACACAGCAAATTATTCCTTCAGCTGTCTCAGATCTTCACACCCAGGTGAAGTCTACTGTCAAAGGAAAAAATGCAATAGTACAAGCAGATGGATGGACAGGAGAAAATCATCACCATTTGATTGCATTCATGGCTACTGTAGATGGAAAGGTATTCCACATTTTTCATCATTTACTTCCAATTTACTTAATAATTATATTCCTTTATAGTTATATACAGCCTGAGTTCATGGTGCATCTACTGAATGCAAAAATCTCCTTTGGGTTCTTGAAGAAGTTGTTGGTTCGATTGAGAAAGAGTGGGGGGCTGTTGTAGTTGCAATTGTCATAGATGCCTCAGGTGAATCAAGAAAGGCATGTCAAGAATTTGTGAAAACACATCCATGGATTATTGTTTTAGACTGTTTTGTGTACCAAGTATGCTCCCTTCATTTTTTTATGATAGATATCTGACATTTGTTTTCCCTCAAGGTAAATTTAATTGTTGGCAATTATTTCCATGGAGATGCATACTGTCAGGGTTCACTATATTCCTGGAATATACTTGACCCATGGAATATATTTTTTCCATGGAACATTCCAGAATATGGAATATAGATAACCCAGGTCTGAGTTAGAGGCTGATTAAGTCAATTACTTAGCTGTGTCTTATTCAGCTATGACTCACTTAGCTATATGTGACTCAGATGCTTATTCAGCCTAGTTATGCAGTAATTAGTCATCCCTTCAGAATATTCTAGAAGTAGTGCTCAGTAGTATATAAATCCCTCATGTACAGTAGCTAAGCCTCAGCTTCAATCTCTTAGGAATCCCACTGTCTAAAGGATGTCTTAAGTCATTGGATATCTCACCCTCCTATTCTCCTTCCCTTTTCTCAAGCTTGGTGTTAGTAGCCTTGTCATCCTGATAGTGTTGCCCTAACACATACATCCTCACCTTCACTGATCAGGCCACAGAATTAAGTACATGGCTACACAGTAAAACTCTTGTTCTTGCATTAATTTGTGAGAAGCAGCTGAACTCCAGAGTTGTAACAAAGGCTGTTATCTGTGCTATCCTTACATGGTGGTCAGCCCATTATATAGCATTTCAGCATTTATTGGAGCTTCATCCAGTCATTATTGCTATCATATATGAAGATGAAGCACATTCTGAGAAAGATAAGCTTGTGATGAGAGGAAATTCCAAGGCAAAGGCAAAATCTTGCTCTATGGTAAAGATTGTGCAGAATCCAGTTTTTTGGAATTTCATGATTTGGTGCAGTGAAACATTCAATTTTGTAATATTTATGCACTAAACATCTGTACAGAATCACTCAGCATCTATGACCACTTGCCATTACCTCAAATACAATACAGGCATCTTTTTGCCACCTTGATGTAGTGTTATTAACTTTTGGCTTCTTGCTTATGCAACATAATGCTCTCACAGATCCTGAGGATATTTCTGGATGCAAGACAATCTGTAACAGCATTGAAAAATGCTGGTTAAAACAGATCAAGAGATTTTTGTTGCAGCTGTTATTCTCAATCCTGTGTACAAACTCAAACCATTTGCTCCTCATCCATTTCTCAACAATGCTGGTATCATCACACTCTTATCTTAATTATAGAAGCACATTTATAAAGAGGTTCCCCCACTTAATTTTAGCTCTGAGGTTTGCTCTTATTTGGTTGAGGATGGTATCTTTGAAAACCTATCAGTAGTTATCCAACTTGAAATGAATGATTTAATGAAGCAGGTAAATATCAACTTTATTATGCACATTAAATAATCAGACATATTTTTTCTTTTAGAATGAATCTCCTGACCCAATGAAGATTTATTGTGATGTGAGGTTTTCAGGAAAAGAGGTCATTCCTTTCACCCATTTTGCAAAACACATCCTTTCCATATCAGCCAACTCAGTTTCCTGTGAATGCCTTTTCAGTGTATTTGAAGCCACATTTATCAAACTTCACAATTGCCTTGGTGTCAACATGCCTAGTGCATTGAGCAAGCTCAAAATGCACATATGTGATGAGCATATCCAGCAACAGACAAAGCAATGACTCAAGCAGCAGTTTGAAGCAAGCTTCAACAACAAAACATTCTCTGCAGAACCAAATTTGGCAACTTCTCTTCCAAATCCAGAGGCACCAATTCCACAGCAATCAACTTCAGTGCTGCCATCCACTGCACCTTCAACAATAAATCCATCTGCAAGTTCCTATTACAGTATATACATTAGTGCAGAGAGCTCAAGTTTTACATTAGCATCTTCTTGTGTTCAAAGTCCAACTATTGACAATGATTTTGATTGGACTATTCTTGGCACTATTCTTATTTCTGAGGAAACTGCATCAACATCAACTGGTCTTCATGCTCTTATTGAGCAACATCAGATTATGGCATTAGTAGATGACACAGACAACAGATCAGCTATCCCATCAAATCAGAACTATGGATTTAGCTCAATGAAAATATCAGAATTATTTGATTTTTCAAACAAGACCTGGGCTAATGGTTATGCTCAAACAGTGATGCACAGTTTTGATGAAGAACTTGCACTCTATGAATTATTGGACTTGGATAGGGAAGGAGAAGCAGATGTTGATATTAATGTTGATGAAAGCACACAGCAATTACTTATTTGTTAGATATTATCATCAACTGTATACTATGTTATATAATACATCTACAATTTTTATTTTTTCATGTCCAGAACAGCTTCCAAGGCTCAAAAGACTTGAACATTGTTTAAATGTTGAAGTTATTGCATGCATGTCAATGTCCATCAACATGACTGATGCTGGTGCATCACATCCAGTCAAATCACAATCATGGTGACTCCAGTCATGACTAAATCATGACTAGTCAATGACTGGCATAACACTGTTATAGTGTCCATGTTGGTGATGGTAAGAGTATCAATCCTGAAAGTAGTTTGATTTTAACACAAAAGGAGAAGAATGGGGATGGGGGGGATGAAGGATATGTGAGGGATGGTGGTGAGGTAATCATGTGTCTAGGGACACAGATTAGGGGAGTGGGATAATGATAGGTCTTTCCTGATCAGAGTGTGATATGTGCAAGGGTTTGAAGGTTGTAGGGATGTGTGGATACAGGTCACAAGGTATCAAGTGTGTTCCATGAGAGAGGCATGTTGAGCAAAGGTTCTGGGTTCCTTATGTGGAGGGATTCTCAAGTTGAATGCTTGTTGCAACTGAGACTAGGGCTGTCTGCTACTACACCAGTCCCCTAGTGATGAGTGTGTTCTCCAGAGATTGCACTACAAGTCCTTTTGAAGTCTCTGTGGGTTGGGCTCAACATTACTGCATAGATATGACCTCAGCTCAATTAACAGTGGGTGCACTACTGGTTGATGAGAGTGGAAGTGAAAAGTGTGAGTTCAAGAAATATAAAAGGGATTTGAGGGTGTAGTGTATAAGGCATGTTAAGGGTGCACAATAAGTGCTGGGTTTAGAGATAGGTTGAGTGTAGAACAAGGTCAATGAAGGGAAGTCTTGAGCTTTTGTCAGACACAAACAATATAGCACAATGTTGAGGTCATTCAATCACTCAGAAGAAAAAAGAGTAAGGGGAGTAGAGACACTGTATTGCTAGTGGGGAAACAACCAGCTCAAGACTGGCATTTCTGGTGCAAGTATGCTACCTACATACTAAACTACATGTATTCTATGTGTGTAAATAATGTCTAAGTCCATGCTGTACCTACATGTATAACATGAGTATCATGCATGTAAATAATAAGTGATTAGCTGCAACATGTGTATCTAATATAAAGAATGAAAGAGGGTCAGTACCCTCATGGTATGCAGTAAGTGCAGGTAAATGCATGTTATGCATGTGTTGTCCATGTGTCCATCTTGTCATGATAAGATAAGATATCAAAAAGAAAAGAAACAAATCATGACAAGTATCTTATCTGGGTCACTTCAATACTAACCCTGGTATACAACAGTGGTATGCAGTCAAGCACTTACTTTGCTATTGCAAAGCTACCATTGATTTCAAGTTGCACTACAAGGGAGATATTGGTCCAGAGGTGTTTACTACATACTGTGATGCTGCATGTGGTGATTGCAAGAATTCTGGTAAGTCCACTGGTGGTTACACTACCATTGTGGCTGGAGGAGCAATAGGGTGGTCTAGCAGACTGCAAACAATTGTTACTTTGTCTACAACTGAAGCAGAGTACATTGCAGCTGTTGAACCAGACAAAGAGAGTAAATGGATTCATCATATCTTGGAGGAATTTGGCTTCCCAGTTAGTACTGGATCACCACTCAAAATTGACAATCAGTCTGCATTCATTGTATCTAAAAATCCTGAGCATCATGGTCACATGAAGCATATGGATGTAAGATACTATTGGCTTTGAGATGAAGTGGACCAAGGAGTTATTATTCCAGACTATATTCCCACATCTGAACAAGTTGCAGACATTTTTATAAAACCACTTCCTATTGCTAAATTAGAGTACTGTAAAAAACACTTAGGAATTTTAACCTAAAGATCTGCTTGGTCAAGGAGGTGTGTTAGAAGTAGTGACCTACACAGCATTCTTTACCCTGCCTTCATCTTTTGTTTCATATCTATTTTCATTCTTTGTTTCATATCCATCTAGCATAGATAGATGCACAGCAGATGCACAGCAGATGCATAGCACACAGCTTTGCTGTACTCCACATGTGTATAAACCTCCAGTCCTAGAGTGTAGTCCCCCAGCTACCCACTTAGGACTCAGGTCAGTACTTACATTCTCTTTTACAATATACTAGTTACTCACTCCAGGACTCAGCCTTAGCTTGTCTTTCTCATTACAAGTGTTGTACTGCTCTGCTGCTCTTCCTATTTCAACACTTTACAATGGCCTCTACACATGAAGAGTTGCCAGATACCATCTCAATAGGAAAAGGAATGAACATGGTGAGCAAGTTTCACTTGCAGACTGACTGTGTTCTGATACATTCATTGTGGCATGTACTGATAACAAATGTGTTACCAGACCTTCCTGTGCAACAAGCACTACATTATGAGAACTCATATCCCTGCAGACACAGTGTTCGAAGTGCCTCCACATTGGCATGAGGAGCACGACGAATTCATGAAAATTCTTCAAGGCCAACTCGAAATTACGATCGGCGGTCATATTAGGCGGTATGGGCCTGAAGATGGTGAAATTAGGATACCAAAAGGTGTAGTGCACAGTCTACGAAACTTGCAGGGGAGTGGAGAAGTTATCGTCGAGGAGAGAACTGACCCTATGGTGCGTGTATTTCAAAGAAAGCATGGCAACAATATTGACAAGCGGCGCGTTTAGGACGACGAAAAAGAATTGTTTTTCAGGAATCTATTTTCGGAGAACGGAATATTGAGTAACATTTTCGAGTTGATGAATGTCTTCTACTATGGCGACACGCGACCTGCATTCCCTGGACACATCAAATGGTTAGAGAGAGGGGTGCGTGCTTTATGGCCTAATTCTTACCGTACAATCATCTAAGTGCTAACTACCTGTAAATCTAGTTTGTCACCATCCTTGGATACTACATTGCACCGTTGTTGGGGTACAAAAGGAAACTTCTGACTTTAAAGAAAACACTCTAGCGGTTGATATGCTGAACTCTGCCGTTGTTCTCGTCCCTAAAAGCAAATAGGAATAGCAATCTTCGCTTGCAGCAGTTAGCTTTCTATCGACAGATAGAAAGGAAAGGACCTCGGCAGCATTCTACCCTAGCAGTATTAAGATATCCGTTGCTTTTCTTCCTGCGTATGTCATCGGTGACTGGAGGTAAAATCCTAGCTAACTGAAGGAGCCAATTTATAAACTCAGTAGTGTATGCTCCAATTCGAATGCAATCAATTAGAAGAACCGTGGTACGTCTGTAAAGAATGTAAGATAGTCGATCCCATCGCAGGCAACTCAGATGTCTGCCATATCATTTAACGTAACATCATGTGGTAAAAAGGTGTTGTTCATACGTAGTCCTGCGGCGTGATATAGAAGATGGGGGTGAACTAGGTCGGATGGAACAGAGCGAAACCTCCCGAAGCCAAAGCCGAAAATAAACAAGATGTACGACGTCGAAAGACAGTGCAACAGATGAAAGGGGAGTCGCTCTAGGAAAGCGATGTAGAAATAGAGCTATCTCTCACTCAGAACACGGTGATACCGACGAGTGCGCTGAGGGCAATTCCTGCCCAGCCAGCCTTAAGGCTGAGAGCAGCACTATGCGACGCAGTGGACGATGCAGAGGTGCCAGTCTTAGTAGCGGAACCTGTGGAGGAGGCAATTTTGCTAGTGGTGAGGGTAGCGGAGCTGGAGCCAGTGCTAGAACCGGTGCTGGAACCGGTACTTGACGCTGCAGCAGTTTGACCAGCAATGGGAGCAGTAGATGCGCCATCGATCTGAGCTTGGACAGTAGAGTTGAAAGTTCCACTCATGCCTGCCATACTGCATAACGGTCATTAGGGAAAGTAATGTATGATAAACACTGATAGATACTTACGTGAACTTGGCAGAAAATGCGAGGGCGGGGTACTGAGGCGATGTGGCATCCTTCAGAGCGAGTGATTCAAAGCGGATGAAGCTGCGGAAAGGGCTTAGATAGACTGTAATAGATAGAGGAACTGGAAGCTTACTAGTCGTTGCCATTGGGACCGATGGTTGGATCAGGGGTGAACTGGATTGTTGACGTGGTGGACACGTCGACGTTTCCGTTGATGAGCTGGAGCGAGGTCTGTCCAAGGAAAGGTCAGCAAATAAATGTAGATACATTCACAGTCGTTACGCACCTGCTGTTGGGCGTTACCAACGTAGATGGAGACCTTGGAGGCTCCAAAGTCCTGGAGAGTAGGAGCAGTTCCGCTCTCCTGCCAGCTAATAGTAGCCTGTTGCCCGCCGGTGAAAGTGGTCGTAGCGACGGGCGAAGTAGTCTGTGGATTGAGCTCAGTTCAGCTGCGAAAATTTACACGCTGTGATGAAAACTCACGAAAACGGTGGCAAGTGCAGGGACAACGAGGGCGAGGATGGCGATAGGGGCAGCGAACATGTTGAATATGAGAAGAGTATTTAGTGGAAGGGCTTGTTGGGTTTACTGGTAAAAGATAGTGAGGGTTAAGAGAGTGGATGCTCGAAAGCGAGAAGGTGTCGTGCAGTGGTAGGGGGCAAGATGGATGTCAAGAACAAGAAAGATTTGGTGAGAGTGATGGGCGGGGTTTATATTTCACCAAGCCCTTAGCCGGACAAGCGAATGAATATGGAAGGGCAGTCAGGTCCGAAGTCGGCCAAACGCGGGTATGCTAAGAACTCCTGTCATGTTCTTGTAAAACTTGTTCGCCCGATCTACAGCCTATAGTCTCCAGCGGAAAAACACAGGAAAAAAATGCGCTTGAACCGGAAAGTAGTCAAAGTTTCGACGACAGCAAGGTATCGTTAGCTCTCCTGCCTTGCATTGCCACCAGAGTTGGGCATTTCCAGTCAAAAGTGCACATGTTACCGCGCGGCACTGGACGTTACCAAGGACGAACATGGACAATTTGAGTGATCAAATCAGATTGATCAACGTTTATGTTGATGCAAATCTTACTAATCTGTTTACATCCTCGTGGACAATCTTCTACTCGGTGCTATTGGGCGCTTGAATCGTATTGCCACCTGATTAAGTACTTAACTTCTAAGTATACTTGCACAATATTCAATACAACTTAAAAGGATTGCAAAAGCCTGTTTATTTGTTTTCGTATAAGAATAATACGCGGATTTGCATCAAGAATTTATGGTACAAATTAGCCACTGATTTTGATCTATCTACTTGTTACAGGATATTGGGAGATCTCAAATTGATTTACATGAGACCTTCTAAGCTTGAACATGTACTCTATGGCATATACTGCACGGTTCTTGCTTCATAAAAATGGTAGACTATATTCAATCACAGTCTCCTTTGATACGTAAGGAAATAATAAACGGTGCGTGATGCTGCAACAATGCAAGGAAAGAGATTGCTATAAACCATTCAGTATGCTGCCATAATGTGAAAACTACTGCATGTCTATACAGGAGATTAGACAGTAGTTAGTAGATAGGATCGTACTCGAATTTCGGCGCACCAGGGTGATTCTAATAATAGCCACTGACCTGTCGAATCTGTCGTTGTGGCAGTATGGATATGTATAGATGAGAGTCGGGACCGATGTCCAGTTGCCGCAACCGATCTTTATCCTGATACATGCAAGAAAAAAAGTAGAAGGGATTGAGTAAACTTGCATAATGGTGTTGTCAAGGATTCCATCTCCTGCCAGTGTGATACCACAAGTATGCCGGGATTCACTCGCCCTGCTACAGAAGTTCAAAACCAGGTGGCTGAAATAAATCTCAGAAACGATCGATGTCGTGAAGTTAGAAGATGAATTACTGCTAAATCTTGTCTACAAATACCAGGTCTACCATATTTTGTTTTGAATTTATCCCTCCATCATCTCTTCAGGAGGAGGCCCTTGACCTTGTTCTCTCTCTTTGCGGACAGCTTGCACGACATCGTCGACACGAAGAAGCATGCGGGCAGCCTGTAGGAAGCATAATGAGCATACCATAAACATATAGTAGAACCAAGTTACTGACCTCGATGGCTGTTTTAAGTGTCTGTATCTGAAAGAGGAGATGAGTAGATCAGACAAGAACAGGAGTAATGAATCAAGAGATCCTTACCTTGACGCTAGCAGACTCGTACAGGCCGTACTCCTTCATATCAACGATCTTGCCAGTATCGCCGTTGACACCCCACGAGTTCTCCCCGTTGGCATGTTTCGCCTATTGACGCGTCCCCAATCAGCCCCAGAATCACGACATACAAGCATCTAAGTGCTCACCCTAAGCTCTGTCAACACCCGGATGGCATTGCCGCCGCTGTTCTGCACCAGTGTCCTAGGGATCACCTCCATCGCATCGGCCACAGCCCTGAATGGCCATCCCTCCACTCCGACCACGGTCCGTGCCTTCGCATGGAGCCCAACGCTAATCGCCATCTCGGTGGCGCCACCTCCAGGAGCGAGCACCGGGTTGAAGACAACGTTGCGCGCGACGGACATGGCGTCGGCGAGGTTGCGGTCGATTTCGTTCAGGATGTCCTTTGAGGGGCCGCGGAGGAGGATGGTGCATGCCTTGGGGGAAGTGCATTCTGTGAGGAAGGTGAAGTATCTAAATTGGAGCAATTAAGATAAGGCGCAAGGAGGAAATAGAAGCTAAGATTATCACGTACTCATCTCCGATTTTTTCGATGTTGAAAAGTCCGCAGTTGGTACCGATATCTGACTCGCGCATGTCCTCGATACGATTCACGATGGTGGCGCCGACAGCAAGAGCAACGCGGTTGTTGTCAGATTTCCTTACTCTGCGGATCGAGGAGACGTTATTCTTCTCAAACACATGCTGGGCGATATCTAAAAGAAGGCAAAAGGGTTATAATATTTCGCCCATCGCAGGAACAAGCCCACGTACCGGAAACACCCTTCTCCGTGATGATGAGGTCCGGCTTGAACTCCATCAGCTTGTTGCACAGCGCCTTCACCTGCTCTTCTTCGATATCCTGCGCGCGCTGCCAGTCACTCTCCTTCGAGAACTCCATGTTTGTCTGGGATTCACCCTTCTTGTACTCCAAGGGGCAATCGAGGAGGATGATACGGGGATTTTGGATCCTCCGCCTCATGTTAGGATGTGTGATGTCCTTGTTCAGCATTACACCATTCAACACACAACTCTGCTCGATCTCCCCGCCCGGCACTTTCTCCACTCGCGCATAGCGCTTAATGTCGACAGTTTTAATGGACCCCTCTTCCATCTGCGCAACAGTTCGCACTGCTTGCAGAGCGAGCTTGCACATGAGATCGGACCAGCGCACGACAAATTTGGTGCCGATGGATGTTTTGATGAGGGCTAGCATCTCCTCGTCATTGTTAATGTCGATGGGGATGGATATCCGTTTGATGATCTCGAGGGCTTCTTTGAGAGCTTTGTTGTAGGCAGAGATGATAACGACGGGGTGGATATCGCGCTCGAGCTGAGAAAGTGACTGAGCCAGGATTTCACCAGCTGAAAGAAAGTTAAGAAGGCAGTTTTAAAGCCCTGGATGCTTGAGTACGCACCAAGAATGATCACACTTGTTGTCCCATCCCCGCACTCCTCGTCCTGCGTCCTGCTGAGCTCAATCATATTCTTCGCCGCAGGATGCGCGACATCTATCTCACGTAGAATAGCGTTTCCGTCGTTCGTTAGTCTGGTGGATGTTCATTAACCAGTCAGAAAGAGACGATTGAAGACTTACAGAATCCCGCCCATCGGATCCAGGATCATTTTAAGCATGGCTTTCGGGCCAAGACAAGTTCGAATAACATCTGCGACAGTCTTTGATACATTATAGGAACATCCTGGAAGAAGGATTGGAATCTGTGCTCACCTTCGCTGCTGTTATATTTGAAATCTGCGCCTTCCGCCCAGATTGCCGCTCAGGCGCAGTATCTAACCAAATCGTCAGCTCATTGCACACTAGCAGATGTTCTTCCATCTACGCACTCATAACAAAAATTGGAGTCTGCGACATCGTGAACTTTCGTAAACAGGAGGAGGATTAGATTTTTGTGGTCGCCGTTGGAGGACGCGTTCAATGCGTGTTACATAAGCGTGTGCCCTTTTCAGTTGACGCGCGCTTGGGTCTTGGCATAAGTTCACTCTCCGCCCCTCTCTTGTTCTACATTCAACCAACGTTCAACGTCCATTCTTCATGCACTTCCCGGCAAGGATATTTTCTGCGTCACGAATTTTGATCTTATTGAATTTAAATCTCACTATCTCTCCTACTCTGGTCTGCTGTACTCTGGAGAAATTGAATCTACTCGCTATTCCTATGAAGACTGAAGAGACGAGAAATACTAAAGGTGCAGGAAGATTTATACCTCCAGACCAGAATAAAGTGCTTCTTCCAGTTCTCCCCAAACCCTCTGTGTGTCGGGATCTTTCGTAGGTAAGACCTGCGAGCCGTACACAGCTGCAATACCAGATGTGGGATCCATGAAATAGTAAGTTCCTGCATAGCCGTACCCTTTCGCCTTATGTGTGAGACCCCGTGTCCTGACGTTGTGCAAAAGGGACTTACAGTATCCAGATCCTTTCTTTCGTTTACCCTGCCAATCGTCGACTGCGAGACAAAGTGCAACGCTCCACTGGCTATCCATGTTTTGCGGCTCCGTTCCTTTTAACGATTTCGTGGCAGCTTCTGTGAGCGTTGGTTCGAAAAGCTTGCGGACAGTCTCGACGCTCAAGATCGGATTCGTAGCACGACCCGCTTGAACGTTGCGTCAATTAATTACGTCATTTTGCTTAGGTGTGTACCGTACCGTGGAGCTGCAGCAAGTGTCTCAGGAGCTTTAAATAGTCCTTCAGCGTCGAGTTCAATCCGATTCCGCCGAGATGAAGATTGACTGGGGAACCAGTAGAAAAAGTCAGCTGCAGTTCACGTTCCGTTCGCATTCAGAGATACTTGCCTTCTCCAGCGTCCTGTGGTATGACCGATATCTGATTCTTCAACGGAACAAGTGTACCGTCTGGTTGGCGGAACGATACTTTCACTGAATTCTTCTTCATTTCCGGTGTTCGATAAAAGGTAGTCTTCATCTCCAAGGGCGAAAATATGTGTTCTTTGCTATGGTTTGAATAATTCAAGCATCAGCATTGTTGGCTGGATAATCCTGCAGGGTCTTGCATACCAATATTCTTCCAAAGTCTGTCCTGTAAGTATCTCAACGATAAAGCCGATTGTATCAGTGCTATAGCCATATGTGTCTGATACAAATTTCGAATTTGCAGTGACTTTAGAAATAATGAGTCCTTACAGTCAGTTCCTGGCTCAAATTGCAACGGTACTGCAGGAAGACCGCGCTGCACAGTAAGAAAGAGTGTGATTAGAAGATTCGTAACTTCACACCCAGAGAGAGCTGAATACCTTCATTAGGTCATAGAACTTCGATACTGAATCATTTTTTTGAAATGGATATATGTAGGATACCGGAAGACCAAAAGGCTCTGGGCGCTGTGGTTCATAGTAGAGTCCAGAAGTATGATTGAGAAGATGCGCCAGGGTAATTGGAGTCTTCGCAGGCTTATACGATGGATGATCTGCCATTACGTCGTCCACGACGATTGGGTTCGCCAGTTCTGGGATGATTGTTCCTATTGGGGTGTCAAAAGCTATTTTTCCTTGTTCTACCAGTTGCAATACAGCAATCTTATAGAAGATTGAGATATTCATGATCGAACGGAGGCTACGATGAACTGACCGAGATAATCAGTTTCGTCTCACTGCAGATCCAGAATACGCTCTGTTCATCCACTACTCCGTCGAATGCATTGTCGAGATCTTTGAGCCCGGCTGCACCGAAGTATATCTCTCTATCAGTGTCCGAAGCTGCGAAGGAAAGACCATGTAACTTCTTGTCCTCGACTGCTCTGGACTATCAACGCGCTTTTTAGCCGTAGTAAGAAGGGATGCGAGATACACGTCAGCCCACCAAGATATAATCAAGCTTTTCTTTTCCGCTGGCTGATAGACGGACCATCTCAGAGGTGCCTTGCTTCTCGTATGCTTATTGCGGTAATAATAATAAAAAGAATGAGGTATCCTTCTTCACTTCAGCGTGCAGAGTGCTCTATATAACAAGATCTGAACTGAAGACTGTGAGAACACTCCCATGATTATCATGAGAATACTTACCAAGAGTTCGAATGTGAAGCCGCATCGGCTCCTGTATGTGGTCACCACTATATGGCATGTAACCAGGATTAGAATGGATGAGCTTTCAGAGCTGAGAACTTCGAAGGATAGATTGAGATCACGAGTTTTGAAAATGACCATCAGGCGAAGAAGAAAAATATCGAATCAAAATAGACCGCACTGGAGTTGACAGGGATAGTGAACTTAGAACGTGGAAGCTTTGAAGCACCAATAGATTGGAGTTTACACATGATTGATTAGTGAGTGCTAAATCCAACAGCGGGGAACAAGAAGTGATATAATACATACACTGACCTACCCAATAGATCTTGGGGAATACAGAGGAAAGATAACTGGATAGATAGAGTTAACACATATTCAGTGGTCTTCCAAATAACATCGTGTGTTCGTCTTCTAAAGAAGGCCGCACATTCGCCCGACTCACATTCACTCACTTATTTCAAGATAACAACCATCATAACCGGCTACACACTTCCCCCCCATCCATAACAATACAGTCGACAGCCGGACACAACCGTGGATCACTTCTCAGCAGCCTCATCACTGGCTCTTCATCCACGCCTTCTATCACCAACTTCTGCATCCCAGGGAACGCGCGCAAAAAAGGCACACCCACTGCCTCGAGTGGCATCTCCCTCAGGGTCAGGACACGAAGACAGGGGAAGCGCGGGTGCGGAGACTCCACGAGGCCAACGAACAGCGCCATCGTGTGCGGGGAGAACCGGGAGAGGGTGAGCTCCAGAAGGAGTGGGCTGTACGTGATTATGAAGAGCTTGAGAAAGGGACCGGGAGCATAAGCTGTGGATGTAATATCAGAGAGTTCGAGTACTTTGAGGTTCGATGAGGAGAAGGACGGTATATATTCACTCGGGGGTATGCTTTGCGTGCCAGGATTCGGAAGCATGGGGAGGGTATCGCATAAGCTTAAGCGGGAGAGATCGCCCATGCACCGATGTATAGCACTATTGGGGTACCCGATAGATGGGAGCGTACGCTGTTCTAGTATCCGCCCCGAGGCGTGCACGAGCTCAAGCTCCCTTATGCCCCCGAGAAGGCTTGCATCTTTTGGGTAGAACCCAGCATTCACGAGGCGCAGGGAGATAAAACACTCGGGATTTACGATGAATGGGCCGTAGAGAGCCTGTGTGCTGTGCAATCGGAGGTCGAGCGTAAGATGCTCGAGCTGGGTTAGGATGTGCGGGACGAAGTGCTTCTCTAAGATTCGCAGGACACTGTTCGGCGCGTGTAACTCCAACCGTTTCAGGCGCCCAGCGTGTTCTCCCAGGGCAAGGAAGGTATCCTCCACTCCCGGAGGTAAAAAGACGAAGGGACCTGGAAGATGGACTGATACATCCAGGGCGCGTTGCTTGGATCGAGAGAGGATAGAACTAAGCACGGATGGAGGATCTGTGTGGTAGATGTGGATTCTAGTCCAATGGGAGGGAAGCGAGGTGATAACATCCCTCCAGTGCTGGGAGACGTGTGACAGAAGTAGAGGGACACTCAGAGGCTGTCGGTGGAAAGCGGGAGTCTGGGCACCTGCATGGGTTTCCACGGTCAAAGGTTCAGACGCGATCCCCTGCCTCGAAATAGATCCACGGTTTCCTGTGCATTCCCTCTCGATACCCCTATCCGTGTCAGCTTGTTGAACCAAGATGTCAAAGATGGCTCCCAGGACCTCGTTAGGAAGCATCCGGATAAAGCAGTCAACCCTGCCTAGCTTGGGACTCGAGGGAGAGCCGGGAATAGCGCGCATCATAAGCTGTAGATCAAAGGCTGCATTTGGTGCAGGATGCATTAACAGACGTGCGCAGGGTCTCTAGGAAATAAACAATGGATGTGGGTAGGGTCCAGTAGGTAATCTGAGTCAGGAACGTCGAACTTCAGTGATAATTAGCCTTTGTAGATTCTTCCCACAGCGTGATTTGTGGCGTGGCGACCTTGTACGCGTCGCCCCAGAACGCGTCGTGGCACATAACCGAGATTTGGCGAAGTACTTATTTCCATCACTCGAAAAAAACCAAGGTTCACTGAATATTTATATAATATTTTACGTTGGTAGATCAAGTACTTCAGAATGTTAAGATGGGATACAAGTCGCTGTGCAATTTAAGAGTGTTTATTGGAATAGATCTGGACCGGTAGATTCTGATAGATATTTAGTGAATAATTACATAGAACCATTTCAGTGTTTCAAAGAGATGCCACATGATCCTATCAGAAATTCAGATGCACAGAAGGAATCAAAACCGGAGGATAAGGATTTGAGAGGGCAAAGTCGTCAAGTCATAAAAACATATCGAGGATCATCATCCCAAACTTCGCCGTCGCTTTCTGCCTCAATTCTACTCTTTTCATCGCTTGCAATGGACTTCATTTGTTTTGCATTTCTTTTATTGAGGAGGGAAAGCCTGGTTCGCAACACAAAGGCTGTGAAGAAAGATGATAAAAGACATCTGGAAAATGCTGGTTATCAGATTTCTTGCCTAGATATAATCAGACGTACGCTGCTGATATGGCATGGCCTTTGCGAAAGGCGTCCTTGGGATCGAAATAAATCTGGGGAGATGCACTGGAGTAGAGCAGCCACTGTGAGATTTTATCCATCTCGAGCACGAAATACAAACTAGATACATACATAGAAACGCAATTTGAAATAGACACAATGAAGGCGATCCCAACCCCTCGCTTAGAGGTAGGTGAGAATGCATTGGCCGCCCAGCTCCTGATGTATGTAAGTATTAGTAATTTATATGGATCTTGTCATGAAAATACAAAAACGCACATCACAAGGGGAAATAGACTGTAGTTTCCACCAACGACAAGGAACAGAGCAAAATATGCAGCACCTACGCTCTTCTGTGCAGAAGTAGCCAGGATGATATATCCAATGAAGGAGATTGCACAAGAGCCCATAATGTGCCATCCCCTATCTCTAGTGCGATCGCTGTTCCATGCTTGAAACAGTACCATAAACCAACCAACAACGTAAGGAGCCACAGTCAACCCTTGGGCGTTGATCGATGAGAATCCAAGATTGTTGATCAGCTATTGGTTCACAGTTATTAGGTGCAGCTATATATGCCTTTTAATGGACGGCTGACCGTTGGTAGGAAATATGACACAGTAGCGACCCCGACATTGACTGGGACATAGAGTTAGAGCAGCCTTGAGATATCAAACAGGTACTCACAGCTAGCGTAGATTAACATGAACAACCAAGCATTTGGGTCAGATATAATAACTTTAAAGCCTTTCCATCCGGACATTCCTCCATGAGATTGGGGCTTATGGTCACGATTTAGGCGTGCCTGTGCAATGGCCCGCTCTCTAGGACTCAAGAAGGTAGCAGAGAACGGAAAGGAAGGCAGGAATAACAGAATCATAACGGCCATGACCAAAGTTGGTATGGCTTCGATCTGCAACGAATGTAAGATACTGCAGCTTCATATTGGAATAAAACACTCACGAGGAATAGAAATTGCCATCTGCAGTAAGATAAGGTGACAGGATGAAATGTAATGGATAACATCACAACTTACCCAGTCAGAAGGGAAGTATGGGCTCGTACCAGGACAAATGCGAGTAATCCCTATAAAGGAAGAGTAAGATTTGAAAAGCTATCATCAGCCCTGGTCCTTACACCTATAGCGCCCGGTAAAGTTCCTGTCATACAAAGGCTAACCAAGAATAAAAGATCAGTAACTGCCACAGTCGAATTTCCTGGCTGGACATTCACCTTATTCTCATGGCAAGTTCATGTCTATAAGTCATGTCAGCAAATATGTCGAAGCCTCATTTATTTATGGCTTCTTCACCTCTTATACCAGAAAGAAAGATAGTAGATCATGCCGGCATAGTAACCAGCCTCACCGATACCCATAAGAACTCTAATTATAAGGGCTTTGGAGATGCTTTTCCGCAGTTAAATGAATGCTCACCGAAGGACTAGCAAAGCAGTATAACCTTTGGCATATGTGAATGAAAGCGACGCTAAGCCCCAGAAAGTAAGGGAAAGGAAGAAGCTGGAAATCTTGAGTCTCTGAGAGGTCGTTAGACAAATTGACAACATACAATCGATTCGCGCCGATGTGCCGTTGAAGAACTAGAGGGGTATATTAGTTACAGATTTGCCTATTAGTAAATTCTATAACGACCGTTGGCCGGCATTTCCAGAAGACCTATTAGAATATATAAGGCGATATAAGACATATTCAGCCACAGAAGGGAACATACGTACAGTAACCGACGTAGAAGATACTCAACGCCAGTGTCCACTTGTTGTTGTTGTTGATTCCCTTCGGAGCGTTTAAGACAAACGCATATAGAGAACTAGAGAGCCGACTCACGTAGTTTTCATTGAAGGCCGGAATAACATGGACGTTTCCACTGGAAGATAATACTATGGTCATAATAGAAACTCAAGTAATGGGTAGATTGAAATAAATACATGTTGGTACGATCTAACAATAAACATCAACATCGAGGACGTCTCTAAAGTAGTTGTGGTGTATTCCTTACCAAATTGATTGACTATGTAGACCAGAGAAGGCAGTAGTCAGTGTCTCAATAGTCAAGGAATAATGTACGGTGACATACATACAAAGCTAAAGGAAAAAATATCACCAAAAAATTGAGTGAAAATTACAATTCCATTTAGCATACCTGCAAATGACCAACGGCAATACTATATTATCGATCTTCTTCTTTACGGCCCTCTGAAGTCCCACATCAGTATTGCCAGCTTGACTATGTCTATCTACGTACCTCTTCTTCCTCTGAATATTCCACCGTAAGAGCATCACGATGGACTGCATCCGCATAGGAGGGGTCTAGAGAGGAAAAGAAGTGCTTCCTCTTCTGCTTTGGACCGAGTTCATTCTGGTACATAGTCCCGTCCTTATTAGCGTTGGAATGGCCAGAGGCACTATCCTCGACATCCTTGGTGGACAAGGGGCTCATCTTCGGTGATCCATCCTGGGAAGACATGATGGAGGGCAATAAACTGGGGGATTAGCCAGAGTGGGTTCTATATTTATCTCAGAAATACACGAAGGATCGGTTGATTTCCGAGTGCATAGACTCGCCTGTTGATTAATGCTTATTTTTAGTCTTGCGGAATATGCGGCGAAGGAAGCGTGAGC
>JASFDH010000439.1:0-24132 GCA_036937195.1 Nidularia pulvinata
GTCCTTCATCTGGATTGCAGTTGCAACATGCCAATCTCTGTACTCTATCTTAACGCTCAGGATACCGTATCGGATAGACACTGTGTCAACATGATTTTTGCTGGATGATGGAAAACATCAAAATGTAAAAGGAATTTTGCGCTTAAAATTTTTATCCCATGCTATAGATATTCAGTATCTGGTCATCAACTGAGCGCTGTCGAGACGAATTATCGGGCGATGGCCACAGCTACGGCCACCATTTCGCGCAATCGCGAATATTGCGGCACCTTTCCCGCCAGGTTGTTTGATTACAACCCTGAAGACAAACAAACTACCTCAACATTGTGAAGTCGATCGTTGTCACCGTCGTCCAATCGCATTATCCCAGCTCTGGCTTCACTGCGAAGTGCGCTTTAAGGCACCATGACTACCAAGTATTGCATTCTTTTTACCTACTTGTTTATGGCATCTGAGGCCATAAACTTCAAAACTTGAGAACCTTCATAGGCTGAAGACGTTTATGTGTATTTCCTTCCAATTTCCTTCGCACCAGTCTTCCACTCCAAGAACAGAGTTTCCCAAAAGAAAACATGTTTTTCTTGAAGAAAAACACACGGGAGCAACACTGTACAATTCGGTAAGTAATGACCTTTATCCTTTTTGTCCCTTAGAATGCCGAGATTTTATTTTTCTGGAAAACGTGAAATGACCAATAGCCCTACCCAATATTTGCATAGACAAGCCGGCTTGTCACCCACCATCGCGTCTTCTTTGGTTCACGGATATCCAAAATGAGTACTCTGGACACAACGCGTCTTATTCCTTTATTCTTTCCCTCGAAGAGGAAGTCGTTGAGAAAGTGCTGGAGTTCCCATCCATGGAAGTCCGTTATCCTTGAGAGGCTGAACCCCTCTATAAATTCAAGCAGTGAGTTATCTCCACTGTATATATCTAAATGTACTAATTGAAGCCACATTATAGGGATACTGTCTCCTCTGGCAAGTCGAGAGAGTCTCCGCTTTGGACAGTCTCGGAGCTTGACTGAGCAATCGGCTTTAGAAGGATTTGCAAACCCTTGAACAGGAGAGAACGGCGATCAAGAAATTACAACACGGAGAGGTCTGTAATCGGTTGAATCCACAGGAATCTAGACCCCAGGTATTTACTACCACCCCCTCTTCCCTGCTATCTACAAGCCCCGGAAGGAATAGATCGTGTGCGTGCAAAGCATGGAATGGAAGAAAAAAGGAAACACCAGGTGTCGAGATTCCATTCAAGCAAACGTATGACTGTACTTCTGTAATGATGCCTTTTTCGAACAGACGCTGAATCGTACATTCTCTTCTATCCGCGCGTTGCCAGGCTGAGAAATTTCGCGATCTTAAGCTGTTCAGCAGCACTGAGGCTCAGCATGAACTGAAATGGTCACCACTGCGAGTGTGCTGAAGACACCATCCCTACTGCGGAAGTAACTGTCGTACCACCGACTGCTTTAACCACGCCTCATCCCCGCCATATCCCCCCACTAACAGCTGCACCCCTTCCTTGACCACCTCTCTCGTCAGCTCCTTCTCTCCCCATTCAATTCTCGGCCCTAGAACTACCATATGCGCACCCCATTGCAAGACCGTATGCTGACAAATCTGCCTGTCAGGTTTGACTATGTTTTTATACGCTTCGAAAAACTTGTCGAGCACGACAGGTGCCGTGTCTTTGCATTGGGGGTTGAACCGCCGCAGCATGTGGATCTCGGCACAGAACTGGCCTACTTCCACGCCTAGAAGACCCGGCTTGCAGATCTCCCAGTCAACAACGTAGATGTGCTTGAGATCCTTGTTCTCATCGAGGATCACCATGAAGTTTCCAGGCCAGAAATCGCCCATAACGAACTGCGGCGAGCAAATTATGAGTTGGTTGCTTTCGCTTTCACACGGAACAAAATTACCGCATCACGAGCACTATGGATATTCTTCTCCATCTCCTCTGCAATCTTCTTGAGCACCTTCAGATCATCCTCATCGATCGCTAACGGTGGGTCTTGCAGCTTCGGGACGTCGGGTGCCCCAGACACGGTTGACACGAGCTGACCGAAGAACACCATCACAGACATTTTTTTCGCCTGGTAATTGCCCTCGAAGAAATCGCAGACTTCCCTGTTCCCCCGGCCCCATATGTGCAGCCGCCCAAGGAACTCTCCGACTGCAGCGCCGATCTTTGCAGACAATTCGACCGAGGGGTTGGCCTCCTGCATGAACCGCTTTAGCGAGATGGACGATTCACCGGCATCGTCCATGATGACTGCGTTCGCTTCTTTGTCGAAGAGGTGCACGGCTGGTACGGTTCCAACAGCGTCTTTGGGCAGCATCGCTTTGACTCGTCTCAGTGCTTCTACCTCATACGTCTACG
This sequence comes from Nidularia pulvinata, assembly GCA_036937195.1. Lineage (NCBI taxonomy): Eukaryota > Fungi > Basidiomycota > Agaricomycetes > Agaricales > Nidulariaceae > Nidularia > Nidularia pulvinata. The sequence goes on from JASFDH010000439.1 coordinate 2,389, forward strand.
GCTTGAGGTTCAGCGTTGATGACTTAGCAACCACTGGTACGATTGCTTACCTGTCGAATCGCATCGAACGAGAGAGATGTGATGTTCTTGACATATGGCGCAGAATGCTTGAGTACTAAGGTATCGTGACCTTCATACGGCTTATCAAGACGTAGGCGATAGGTGAAGTTCGCAGAGCCACCGCCCAGGGTAATCACCTCCTTGCTAGCGAAAGGTGTGTCGACAAGGTATAGGCGTATACCCTCTTCAGTAGTAAGATCAAACGATGAAGCGTTACTCGAAGGCATTGGCCCGGGGTATCTTGATTTTGCAATCAGACGCTTTCGAAATCTTGTCTAAATAAGCAGGTTCGAAAGAGAAGACGGGTCCGAGACGTGAAGGTAGGAGTCATCCGTCAATATGGTTGGCAGAACGGTCCCGGATAGTTAGATTGGAGTTGATAATTTTGCCTTGAAATATGGAAATGCTCTAGGATATCACTTAGATTCTGGTGAAGCAGTGAGCGAAGAAAACGGAACGTTGTTGCGTTGATTGGACATCGGCTGTATGAAAGCCGCTCAACAAGCCAAAGGCGACATCGCCAAGCGTAGCCCTTCTCCCCACAATGCACCCCGCAATTGATTGACATAAAATTTCTTCTATTTATATTTTTTGCACAAAATATTGACAAGTTTTGTATTCCAAGTTCTACGTATGGATGAGAGAAGTAAATACACAAGGTATCTTCCACTATCTACGAATCAAAAGTAAGTAGTAAGGCCGGCCAGCGAGGGTTGAAAGCTCGGACAGAATTGTACCGTAAACTAAACTATATGCGAAAGGGTAGTAAGGTTGCGCGATATCGGTGTTCATGAGGGGTACATACATAAAATGAGAGAAAACATGCCAGTCCATAATGCGGGTAAATACAAATGCAAAGAAAACCATTAGAGACGAGAGCTATGATACCGAGGTAAAAGAAATGAAAACCCTAAAATGCTAATAGAAAGGCCGCGTGCATCTCGCACGCACGCACACCGGCTACTACACCAGATCACACCATCATCACCTCACCTCGCCCCGCGCTTCGAAGTGGCAAAAACCACCTGCAAGCAAATTGCAAGCCACTACAACCCCAGCTTGCTTCTCCCCACCCCCTCAAATGCAACCCCCACCACCCTCTCCCTCCCGCCGCTCATCGTCGCCTCCCGCCCACGGCCCTCCCACACCACGCCGCGCTTCCACAGCTCGTGCTGCGCGGCCTTAAGGCGCAGAAACACCGGGTTCGCAATGCTCCGCACCCGCCAGGTGACGCCCTTTTTCTCTGTGGCGTAGTTCTCTGGAGACGGGCTGGGCGAGCGCGAGCGCGGGTACATGGCCCCCGTGTCGGCGAGCGAGAACTGAAGCACGCGGCAGAAGGGGGAGCGCGTGGGCGCGGGGATGGGCTTGAACGCGAGCTTGTATGGGAGTGGGTTGGGCAGGACGGTGCTGGGTGGGGGGACGGGCGGGTATGGGGAGGTGAGCGGGATGTACCGCGGGGGAGGGGTGGCGTCGTCGTCGTCGACTACGACCACGCAGGAGGCGGAAGAAGCGTCTAGATCGGAAATGTCGGGAGAAGCCGCGGAGGCGGCGGGTGAGGCGGGTCGAAGGAAGGTAGCGGCATCCGCGGAAGAGACGCGGTACCCGGCTGGTCTGAGCGATATCTTCTTCCTCGTTCCGTTGGCATTTTCCTTCTCCCCGCTGTACACGCGCACATCCACCACGCCGCCGATGACCTCGAAGTTGACTTGCCTGTCCTCGAATCGGTCGTACGACGCGGAGACGCTGAACAGCGCCGCGGTCATGTATGCGTGTTGGAAGCCCTTTGCCAGGTCGACAAAGCGCGACATCTGGCGCACGAGCACGCCTGATTGCTGGTTTGCGCTGGCTCCGCTGCTCCTCCGCCGGGGCTGCTGGGTATCGTCGGATGACGAAGGGTATAGCAGGGCGTGTTTATCATTCACGGACGAGAGGAGGTCCAGAGAGAGAGGGTATTCGGAGGGCGCGACAGGTACGAGGCGCGAGTGGGAATGGCATGAGTGCCGGAGGATGGAGGATGGCTCTGCGACAGGTATCGAAAGCGGGGGAGTTGATATCCACGACTTGGGTCTGCGGGACGCAAAGGACGGAACGGAGGAGGGCTTGAACCAATTGGTAAGCCCCCCCGAGGGTAACGGAGAGGTGGACGGGGTAGTTATGTCTGTCGAGCTGGACCACGCAGAGGACGACGAAGCCGCCGATGAGGGTGGCGATCCGGAGCTGCTGAACGACAGCCACGAGCTGGTGCGCGATATGGAGCTGGAGGTAGTGGACAGAGCAGGAGACACGGGTGATGGAAGAGACGCAGCGGTGCACGCGACACATGCTTCGGACTGTGGGGGCTGCGCGCGCTGCTTGCCCTTCCTCCGCCTACGCTCGTCCTCGTCGCGCCCCACGTACTCCAGTAGTGCGTGCAGGAGCTCGGCCTCCCGTCGTTGCTTGGCACGGCTATGTGATTTGGATTTGCTTTGCGCCGCGGGGCTTGCGCTCCTCCGCTTGTCCTTCTCAGGCGGCGCATCATCCGCTAGGGGGAAGAGCGGGCCCTGCATGCTAGCGAGGACCTCAGTAAACGGGACGGAGCGGGTATCGTCGAACATCGGCAGGGGAGGCAGGGGCGACCGCGTAGGGTGGGCAATAGAGTTGGGGTTGGATGAGGAAGTGGATGGGGCCGGGTAGGGTGGTTTTGAGAGGGCTGGTTTGATGACGCGCGTGGGGGGGCACGTGGAGGGGAGCATGATGGGGTAGACAAAGAGATCCACTGCACTCTCCGTGACGGGCGGTTTACTCGGGGCCCCGTGCGCGCCTCCTCCAAGATGTGTGTAGTTGACCATTCGACGCGCCCGACGCCGAGCCTCACCGTCTGCTGCTGCTGCACGCTCACGTGCCTCCTCTCTCCGCCGGTCCTCTTCTGCCACTCGTCTCCGCTCCACCACCTCCTCCTCCTCGCGTCTCCGCCGCGCCTCCTCCTCCTCTCTTCTCCGTGCCTCCTCCGCCTCGCGTCTTCGCATCTGTGCCATCTTCTCTTCTCGCCATCTCCGCTTCTCCGCCTCCCACATCTGCTGGCACGCCCTCAGCTTCTCCACTCTCCGCCGCTCCTCGATCCGCTCCCGCTCCTGCCGCTGCCTCTCCTGGATGGCCTTCTCCTCCTTCTCGTCCATGAGCCGGCCGTGGGGCACGAAGCACATGTCGAAATCCTCGTCCTGGACAGCGGCGATGCGGGGGTCGTCATCGTCGGTGACCTCGATGCCCTTGAGGCGGAGGAGGAGGATCTTGGCGAGGTGGATGTCGTCGAGGGCGTAGGCGACATGGACCTGGTCCTCGAGGGAACGAGGCGGGGATGGAGGCGAGTCGTAGTAGTTGGGGGACACGGATGCGGAGCTCGGTGGGGACGGGGACGCGGAGCGCAGAAAGGGGGGTGGGGTGAGTGCCTTGGTCGGCACGGGGGCAACAATGACGGTCTCTGACTCGACAGCTATTGGTGTTGTGGTTGCTATGGGGGGCGACGTCGGGACGGGTGTGGGTAGCGGCGGGGGCAATGGGCGTGTCTCAGACGAGACCGGGGTGAGGGACATCTTCTCGTTGTCGTGATGGGGGTGGGCTGCTGACAGAGGGAGCGTGGTGCGGACATAGTAACTCCGGTAGGGGTCGGAGCGGCGCTCCTCAGAGGCCTGCCTGGCGAGTGCGGCCTGGGAGACTTGACGAGACCGTCCGCGACGGTTGAACATGTCTGGGGGCCGGTACGGAGGGGGGCGGGGGTGGAGAGCGAGCATTGGAGAGAAAAGACTCCAGAAGTGGCAATGGTGGATTATAACACCGGGATCAAGCCTCGAGGCAGAGATGGGCAAAGCAGCACAGCTTGATCTGTGGGTGTGTTGGCCAACGATAAGCCTCCCGCGAGACAGCCGAGTCGGAGAATGCGACAAAACTCACCGTGGCCCTGAGACAATGCCTGTTTGTTGAATGCCAATCCACCCTTGAGCTCGCTCTTTGTCTAAATGCCTTGTCGTCGAGTGAGCCCTCTACTAGTCCATTTGAAGCACGCGACATATCGGGCTCGCATCGGACTCCTCCGCTGATCCACCGGCATCTACCGCTCCTCCGCCTCTTATCCTCCAATCACGTCACTCCCATTCTGGCAATGCTCACTTGCTTCCGTTCCACCCACCACGGACAATCTCACACAGATCTAGATATCCCATCTCTCTTACCCCCCTTGGCTCATCGTGCGACTCCCCGTCTCCTTCTGCAACACCATGACACTCTCCGCCGGCCATATATCGGATGGGGATCCTCGTCCATGTTTTCTAGAACAGCATGCCCTCAGGCTCGTACTCGTGCACTGATTATCGCAACACGAGCACTCGCGAATGGCCTCATGAATCACTTTCTATCCTCCAGCAATGACCATACACCAGCATCATACGGCCTATCGCCACGTCATCTATTAATTATCCCCCTCAGATATCCGATCTCACTCTCACACCTGTTCTTCTTTTATCGCCCGGATAGTTCCTTCCTGTAACGATGTGGCGCTGCCACACCTGGGAGTCCATCTGCGTCCATCCTCGTACTCATGCACAAACATCCAAAATGCGCGCGCGCGGCGCCACCTCCTCAAGCGCGTTTCCACGCACCCGTCCATCTAGCTTCCAGGCTCCAATGCTGCTTTCCAGGCTCCTCCTCCATCCATCTCTACTTGGAAGCATACGCCCACATCCCCCCGACCACCTGACTTCCGCATCGAACGAGGGCGCAAACCTTGTCTCCGTGCTTTTCACAGGTTCTTCGTCGAACAGCACTGTATAGCAAAATTCAACCGCCACACCACCTAGAACCCTCCCTCTGCTCGGTGCTTCCCCTTCTAGACTTACCCATGCTCCCACTCGGGTCCCACTTACATGCTCGCCCATTCCGTCACTGCCGTACATACTCCCTCTCGCCCTCCCTCATGCGGCATCTCCCTTTCCTTCTGTCCCCTTAGGAGGCATCAGTACATTCCTCGCCGCCGGCAACGCCCAAAGCGCTCTCTCATCCAAAGACTAAATGTGCTCATAATTCCATCTATGCATCTATCTATCTATCTATCAGATGCACCTGCCACATACCCCCATCAACCCGTCACCATCTCGCGGCTTTCTCAGCCTATCTCGACCTGGGTCCTGCCACCAGCGGCAAAAGGCGCGATCGTTAACAGACATTTCGGCATCTGCACACTGAACGCTAAGTTGGTGGTGGTGGGGCGCGCGTGTGCCGAGAAACCTTAACCTCTTCCTAGGTTTTCCTGCACTCCTTGCAGCTAGCTAACTGGTATTGTACTCGCACGTTCCTCCGAGGCAGCGAGGAGCGCTGCGCAACGGGCATGGCGGGATGCGCCCCCTGATAGGTTTGATGCCCGTTCCTCCCCTTCCCAAGTTCCCTTACGAAACACCCCTTCAAAGCTTCAAGCTCTGAATCTTCTGCGCTTACCAGGGGTCTCCAGGTCTTATCTCTTGCTGAACAAACATAGGTTCTCTGGTACTATTCCCGGAGTGCGCTTAATGAAATCCACAAGAGGTACTTTATTGCCACCCGCTTTGGGCGTTCGACGGAGGCAACAGACGCCCCCCGTTCTCCTACTTCCGCGTTCCATAGACAAGAAAAGAAGCGAAAGGGAGAACAACGCACGCGGCCTTCGGCGCCTCGAGATACGCACGATAAGCGATATGACTCTATTGCAGCATACCTGACGCCCATTTCCGCTCACATCTTTGTGCGTACGATTGAATGAAAGAAGGCAAGTAAGTGATATTGATTATAACCATTAATTTCGAGAACAAAGAGCTGTCAGTGGGACAACGAACAATAGGCGCTATGTCTGAGATACGAGATATGAAATTGCCGCTATCTGTTCATTCGCGTACGTCCCCACACGCAGGGTCCTGGCTATAGCGCAACAATGGAGCCCAGGGAACAAAGCCAATTACTTTAAAGTCTCTCGAGTACTCCTAAAGACACCGGTGTTCTACACCCACCGTATCGACGTCCTATGGGGCGTCTTCTATGTTCTAGAGCACGCTGGCGCCTAGATACCCTTCCCGCCCTCGAGTTCTGGTAGCTAAGTATATCGCGAACGCTGAACCAATGGATGCTTCTTCGTACTGAGGCTAGCTAGGAAGTGCTTTGTGATGCACGGTGTACCGAATTCGCTTAGGGCCTAGGGCCGATGCGTGCTCACCTGAAGTGGTATCTACCTTCTTGCAGCTCTACGTATGATGTTCGTTTGGGGCACTGCTTTCACCCGATATATGCGCCCATTCGAACATTCGACATTTACATGCGGGCCATAGATAGATGTCATTCCTGCACCACCGTCAAACATAGACCCAATGCCATCTATCATGCATATCGCATCTCGTAAGTGGACTTTACCCACAGAGAAGAACAATGTGTTATTAGGCTGTTATCAGCCTTCTTCTGTGCTTAGTGTTACTGATACAATCGACCAAGTATACTTAGGCCCATGCATAATTTTACACAAACCGTTTAGAGCGGTAATTGCGCACGGGAGATGCTTGAGAGACCCACGCTGACACGGAGCTAGCCAGTGGATTGGATTTTTTTTTTTTTGGAGCATGCCATAGGGCGGAAGTGGATATTAGAGATTACAGCAAGTGAGTATGTTAACATCCAGGTATCTGTCGGAGTCACCATGGTCGCGGCGTGCCCAGAGAGCACGACGCGCAGGGAATAGCGTCTAGAATTGAATACACGATCCACCGTATGTAAACTAACGTTCGTGCACTGTACGTCGGGGTTACATCCACACGTACGCGTACGCACGATACGGATAATAATGACAGAGCAGAGTGGAGATAGAGAGCATTGTTTTATTTACTCCGGAAGGCGCACCTCAGCCCGCCTCCTCTGCCTCGAGGCATGCACCCGCGCCGTGCGATTGTTTATCATCGCCTCGTGTATGCTACAAATGACATCGTCCCTTGTCCTCCAGCCTGCACCGCGTGGTGGGTCCCCAGCGGGCCGCAGTATCTGGGGTATTAAGCCTCGAGGCGAGGTACGAGGGCACATACCTCTACAAGAGGGGTAGCACGCCATAGACAAGTTGCATTTAGAGGCCTAAGTACGCCTGTTGGTATTATTTACAGGAATGAGCCATCTGCAGCGCAAAGATCTTGTTGAATGCCTGATGATGATGATCAGGAAACTTGTCTCACAGGGTCCACAGGCGATCTGCTGTAAAATCGCCGACACAGCCATGATCGAATCCTCGAAGAGTTATATACAGCACTCACTGACCCCATTACTACTTCCGCTTCCCGCTTTCCGGAATGAGGCACGTCTCTCGTCTTGCCGGGCACTAGAGTGCCATCTGCACACCGTAACGCTAGCGGCGATATCTAGCACATAGATATATGCACCATCATCAACAAATTCATCTCGGGCACAGCGTCTATCGATCTATCATCACCATGATCTAACAGTTGCACTCAACAGCGCCCCCTTGGTCGTGGACTCACGCTGACTCCTGCCACGCCGCAGCAGTGCATGGCAGTCGGATCCGTTGAAAGGTATACGTACCCCCCACCCACGTTTTTTTTGGTGTTTCTTCCTGTATCCGACCCGTTGCCAGTGCTGTCTATCTAAATTGATCAGCTCAACCCCACAATAGGCTCGGAGAGCGTTAACCCCGTCGGAAGGATCATCGTCTTCACGCGATCGTGCACGTCTGTGCGCAGCCTGGGGGGTGCGAAGCGATTGGTGGGGTAAAGGTGTCCGTTGAGCAAATTTCATTTCGCTGACTCGATCGTGTGCGGGGTCGGAGACGAGATGAGACGGAGGCTTTTTTACATATTAGACTGACGGAAGTAAAGGGTCGCCGGGGGATAGGGGCTGTTTGAAGGCGTGCTCAGGGAGAATACGAAGTAGAAGCAGTGGACGCCGCAGTGGTGGAAGGTGGATGGGTGGCAGCGTCGGAGGCTGTAGGAATAATTGGCACGTGCAGAGTGTATTTTTTGTCTCGCTCGGACGTACTTGCCTTGCTAGCAATCCCACTCGAACTGCGTAGTTATCCTAAACCGTCTAAAGTTAGCCGCGCGTGAACTCGCCGCGTGTGTATGTTCAGATGCTGGATGTTGGAACGTTGGAAACTCAGATTATGCATGTGCGTGCTCCAGCTGGTAGTGCGGCCGCGGGCACCATGCCCGGTGCACCATATACCCCCGAGCGTCCAGCTGAAACAACTCCAAGTAAAGCGCCGCTGCCCATGATGGAGCTCGAAGAAAAATATGGCTCCCAATAAATGTGCAATTAGAATCAGCTGAGGCCAACTAGCCAGCTAAAATCGGGCATCGTCATATTGACTCTGCGCACCTGTCAGAATATAGAGTAGCAACATGATAGTGGAGCTGGCGACCCGCAGTACGCTCCCCGGTAGTGTCGCATTAAGCCAGAGCAAATAGTTGCTTGCTTTCCGAGTTTATTCCTCTGTCGGTGCCGAATGCACTGTTGGCCTTCTTGCTTCAATACGTCTTCTTGGACCTGAGCTTGATGCGTATCAGATCTGCGCATGGGCATTTATCCAACCAAGCGCCGCAGCAGAATGAATTTGGAATTTAGGCAAATGGAGGCTCGTACGCCAGGGGTAAGGAGCTTTATCGTCCAGTAGTCTGCGATTGAACACGCAGTTGGATACCGTAGGTGGTGACGGGAGGAAATTGAAGAAGTGAGGAGACGCAGCACCACCCGAAGACTCTAGGCTGGAGCACAAAAATAGCCGCAGGTACGTGATCGCTGAGGATCGAGAGAAGTAAAGGACGAAGAAGAACTTGAAGAAGCACTGGATTTCCACCGGACCCGCGAGAACGGTTGATGCGTCCTGCAGGTGCTTCCACGACCGCTGATAATAGATATGCACCGAGTTCGAAGTGGACGCCACCACAGTTGCGATCGCAGAGGTCACAGGGTGGATGTGATAGCGTCTCTAAAGCGGGCCTGGGAGTGCGAGGGAAGACGTTAAAGAAGAGCTCTAGAGGCCCTTCGCTGTACCTTGAGGGTCACCGAGAGGAGGAGGAGTAGGGCATGGGTGGTGGTCTGCTGACTGTGGATGCACATCGGTGTGAGCTAGCAGGAAATAGCCCAGTGCGAAGCCCGAGGAGGAGCGGAGTCGAGGGGATCACAGCATTGCAGAGTAGCCAGTTCAACTTGAGTACATCTGTGCACGTTCAATGAACTTGAAGGGCGTTAAGATCAGCTCATAGGATAAAATTATAAGTACTAGTACAGCTGCCAGCCGTTGGCTAGAAAATATCATGATGCGGAGAAAGTCAGTTCCATGTCCAACGGTATATGTACAACACAAAACAAAGTGCCATCGCGTGTCCAAGTTACGAGAGCCTAGCATAAAAGTTGACGCGTGCAAACGCCGTGTGCGATCACGCCCACCCATTTACCAGCCAAAGCGCGACTTCTTCTTCCCGTCATTCTTGTCCTTGTCCCCTCCCGCGCTGTCGCCCTGTTTCAAGGAGGAGTCCTGCTTGGGCGGCACAGGCGGCCCATATATGTCCCCCGCATCCCAGGCCATCGGCACGAGCGCGACGGGGAGAAGCCATGTTGCCGTCAGCACGACCCCGTTTCCTGTAAGTGCAAATATGATAGCAACTTTGTTAGCATCTCTCCATCTGCCGTACGAGACATGGTCACTCGCCTTTATCGCACGCCCGCACGCGCCCCCAGCTCCATGCGATGAACACACCCACGTACCCGACCACGGGGCTGAGCCGCTTCAGGAGTGTGACGGCCCCGCGAAGCTGCGGTGGGACGAGCATCACGGGAATCTTGTTCAGTAACCACTTGAGCGCGCTGGTGATCATCGCGGCGCGCGCGGTGGCCTTGAGCGACGACCCATCGAGGGTCTGCATCACGGGGGGCGGGAGGTAGAGCCGGTACCCCCACCAGGTGGTGAGGAGGGAGAGCTGCGTCGTTGATGGGACCCAGACGTGTCGCTCGACTGTGGGGGGCGCGGTGGTGGATGACTCCGGCTGCTGCTTGCCCTTCTCCTGCGGGTCGTCGACGTACTCGAGCACAGACTCGGACTTGGCGAGCTCGAGTTGCGAGTCATTGGTCGGCTGGAGGGGGGCGTACATCATCACGCCCTCCTCTTTCTCCTCCACCTTGGCAGGTATAACGCGCTCCTTCACATCGTTCCCGAGCCCGGCAAGGATGCTCCACACGCTCTGGCGAGGCTCGTTGCCGTTCGCTTTGGTGCCGGGGCTCCCGTTCATCACGTCCTCGTCCGAGAGCATCCGCATGAGCCCCTCGTCCATGCCTGGAGGAACTGGGGAGCCCTGCTTTCCATCGTCGACTTTAGTCGCCGGAGTTGCGCTTGAAGCTGGAGTGGGTGTTATGGCTCCTGGAAGCGGCAGGGAATCGATGAGGGTGCGGAGACGGTTTGCAAACGTGAGTGGCTCAGGTGGTTCGGTTTGTGCGCCCGGGTTGCGAGTGGACGATGCTGCTGCATCCTGGGGGTGGAGAGTATCATTATGGGTGCCGTGTGTGTAATTGGACGCGATGCTGCTGGCGCCTGCGCCGTCGTCCTTGGAATCGTCGAGCTCCCATGAGGGAGGAGGGAAGCGCGCAGGGTTGGATTTATCCGATCTGTGTGGGACGAACGAGCCGGTGAATGATTTCAAGCGAGCCAGCGCTGTCAGCTTGGCTGTCGGTAAATGATTGGGGGTCTCTGCCGCCGTGCTCGACGTCGAAGGGGGGTCGTTATCAGTAGATGCCATGGTGGTGAGGTGAAGAGCGGCGCAGTGAAGAGCAGTGCAAGTCGGTGACGCGATCTGGCTCCATATCGTTGTCCTAGATAAGATAAGATGAAGAGGTAGATAAGATCACCAAGGTCATGATGTCATCGATTCGTCCCTCTGTTCTTGCTCGCTGAACAAGTCAGAAAACTCAAGATGTAATACATTTCACAACTTTGCCTTGATACAATTACAACATTATCATTTACTTCCCTAGATACTGACCCTCACCGACTACAGCTGTGCCAAGATAACCTTCGCATCCGTCACGGTGAGTTGACTGGGGACCTCCTCGACAGCTAAGGATAGGACCTTTTCGCCTTCGGTGACCATGGCGAAGCGCTGCACGAGATCATAGTGAGTATATTATTTTCCTACTTATTTATGTGGACGTTTTACCTTCGAGCGAGGGCTTCCAAGTAAGGGAGTGGCATCAAAGATCAGACCAAGGGAACCAACGAATGCGCCTTTATCATCGGGGATGAAGTGGACAGCTAACAAGATATCCTATTAGAAACACAACGAAACACAGCAAATCAATGCTGCTTACGGGTACCCTCGGGAGCAAGGTTTTCTTTCCATGCCCTGCCGATAGACGTTCAGCAACCATGAAGACGGCATTCCAGTCGAAGAACAACTTACTTCATCACAAACACATCGTTCACTGAAACGACATAGATGGCATTGATCCCTTTCTCTTGGAACTTCTCAAAGTTCTTGATGTACCCAGGAATCTGGGCATTACACGTCCCAGTGAACGCGCCCGGCACACCGACCTGGATATTGCGAGATCGGCAAATATCTCAGAGAGATTAACATCTAGATCTCACGATGATGTTCTTTCCGGTGAGAGTCAACGGATTGGAAACGTTTGCCTCGTTCTCCTTGACGCTGGACGGAGGAATGACGCCGCCTGGCTGGATCTGTGCGTATGAGAGGAAGGAAGCTGCCACTGAGTGGGCGGCCTGAGCAACACTGGCGATAGCTGAAGTCATAGCTGGGAATCAAGATGGCGGTGGAGTGTATACAGGCGCGGGGTGATAATTGCGGCTTTATACCGAAGGCTGGTGGAGGTATTTTGGGGTGGATATGCTTCCGGTTCTGGTGATTGCCGGAGATACTTTGGGCCAAGTCCGAGTCGCAGTACTTTTCAAAATCACCTTTCGACAATAATTTCAGTGCGAGTCGCCCCAACGTTCGTCTTGAACCCATGTGGACACTCTCGATGCACCGCGTTCGCCACGGACGGCTCTACATCGGTTTTGCTACTTCCAATGTGCTATTTCGAAGCCAGGGCGATTCAATCAGTGAGCACGCGCTGGAGAGATAACATGAACTCAACAGATAAGATCTAGGAATAAGTTATAGATAAGATTACAGGTCGTCCTTCCATATGTCCCATCCCACCGAGTGCCCACATCCCTCCAAATGCTCCTCGCCTCTGCCCGCCCCGACAAGGCATAGCACAGGAGCCGGTATGCTCCCACACGCAAACGCCTCACCATCGCCCTTGTCCACGTTGTCCAGCCCGTCCAGCCCGTCCTCCATCCCATCCCCATCGTCAGCGAACCGCACCACGCGCACACCGTTCCCCGCGCTCGTCCGCATCCGTGCACGCGTCACCGCGAGTTGCGCAATACCTTCAGCCCACCCTGCCTCGAACTCGGCGCGGATCATGTCGTACATTTCGGGCTTGATGAGAGAAGAGGCGGTGGTGGAAAGGGAAAGTAACGTCGGAAGAGGAGGGAGAATGCGAATCTTTGGGACGCGTCCAGGAGAGTGCATGTCGCCGGCTGATAGCGCAGGACTCGTGGTCGCTGAGGAAGATGCAACAGGCTCCTCGCGCTCCCTCAGTGAGATCGTAGCAGTCGCCAACCCCCTCCGGCCAGGGCGCACCCTCTGCGGCCGCTCCCTCACAGCCTGTGCGGGGGCCCCATCGCTCCCTACACCCACAGCACCCGCCACCGTCCGCGACTCCAACCACGCCTTCAGACTCTTCTCCCTTTCCTTTGCCCTCCGTACCCCCACAAGCGCACACCGTTTCCCCATCGCCGCCCACTCGCGCTCGCGTAGCTCCCCACGGAGCACGGCGCACCCATCCAGGACAAGGTGCTTTAGCTCCTTAAACCGCACGAGGATCATGTCCATCTCGCCTTCCAGGACGCCGCAAGTAGAGAGGTCGAGGTACTCGAGTGCGGGGGTGCAAGTGCCGTCAAGGGCAGCCTCAACAGAGGAGGGGCCCGCAACGCAGAGGGAGCGCGCAACGGGTCGGGAGGGGATGCGCAGCCGAAGGGAAGTGAGTGAGAAGGAGACGGAGGGGGAGTGTAGGAGGATGGAGAGGTAGGGGTCGAGCCGGAAGAATACGATGGGCTGCGCGAAGGCTTGTCTGGAGGAGACACCAGGATCTAGTGGGTCTTGCACTATGGAGACGGTTGGAAGAGAACCAGGGGGCCATTTGGATAATGCCAGGAGTGTAGAGTCAAAGTAGGCTCCCTATTAAATATTAAGCTTCTTTCGAAGCACACGTTGCATATATAGACGCACCTTCAGGAACTGGAAGTACGTAGCCTTCTGCACGCTGAAATGAGTAGTAGTCAGCCAAACGCCCTCGCTCCCTCAAGAATCCCAAGCGCTCACTAGGGCCTAAATCGAATCGCCAAATACTTCAGCCCCACAATCGGCTTGCAAAACAGCTCCTCCAAATGCTCCGGGGCGAAATTGTTCGGGCCCACCCACAAGCTCAGCGACTCGAGCCGCGGAACGAGGCGCAGGAGGTTAATCACCACATCGGCGTCCGCGGACCAAGTTTCCAGGGAGAACTCGCGGATCCAGCTGGGCGTGGGGCTATGTGGGCCGTGGAGGCGCAGACGGCGGTGGAGGAGAGGCGCCTGCTCGGGATGCGTGAGGCGGATACTTTGGAAGAGGTATTGCAGTGGGATCGGGGAAAAGGGCAACGCGCGGTTGAGGGCGAGCACGGTTTGCTGTAGGGCGGAGGGGGGGATGTGTGAGAGGATGGCGATGTACAGCTCTGTGGGGAGGTGGGCGAGGGACATGGTGTGAGGCACTAGAGAGATGCTTACTGACGTACTTATGGTAGTTTTCGGCCCGATGTAGATGCACTGCTGTTATGGTCTAGGAACGCCGTACAATTCCGCCTTAGACCAACCATGTCTCCAATAAAATAACATAGCAACTAGGTAAAGCACCGTGTACATCTATAGTATATCGTACAAGAGCCTCTTCCACAAAAAATGGGCACATGAATAAAATAACAGCAAAGCAACCGACTCCAGCACCCTCACTACGGATTAAGCTCCATCCCACTCCCCCTGCCTGGCGTCCACCCTCCGCGCTCCATCATCGGGGGCGCAGGGGACAAGGGCTGGTTAAACCACTGCGGCGTCGAAAACGACCCCCCAGCACCCGACGATCCTGGACCCACCACTGCCGACACACCCCGCGGGGTAGGATACCCGCCTGGCAGCCCGCCACGTTGCTGGCCAGCACCAAAGATCCCCGATCGGCGACCCTGTGGTCCCGCGCGCATCCCAGGCTGGAGCTCCATCGCTCGTTGCAGCGGCGCCCCAGAAGACGACGACCCCTGGCCCTGCTGTCCATTCCCACTGTCCCAATACGACGGGCGCGCGCCTATGCCACCGCCATTCCCGTAGCCGCTCATCCCGCCCCCGGAACTATCCTCCCGCTGGTGCCCTGGCGCCCCTCGCCGCATCGCGCTCGACAGGTACGTCGAGTTCCGCCCGCTCTCCAAGCGGTCCATGTCAATGCTGACGCCCTTCTCCGCCATGCTCTCCTCGTCGATGCCCATCATCCGGCGGAGCTCCTCGTTCTCCTGCTCCAGGCGCATGATCTCGCACTCGCGCTCGATGGCCCAGTCCTCGCGGCCCTCGGTCCCGGGGTACCCTGCGGCGCCGCGTTCGTCGAGCGCCGCGATGAGAGTGCGCAGCTCGCTCAGGTCGACGATGCCGAAAGGTGATCCATCGTAGTCCGGGTCGAGGTTGCTGTTGTCGGGGAGGGGGAGGTTCGTGGCGTCATGTTCGGGGTTCTCGCCGGCCATGGTGCGCAGGAGCCCGCGGAGGTAGCGGGAGAGGCGTTGAAGGGATTGTGACATATTGGTCGTGATAGTGAGGTCGGAGGAGAGATTTTGCGTGTCTCGAGAGAGGAGGAGAGTTTCATAGTGTCGTGTAAGGGTTAGTTCGTGCTGCTGCGCTGCTAGCTGTGTACATCTACTGCGTTAGACGAACTCCAGCATATCGTGGCTGAATAAAACGCACTGCATGGTTCCTGAACTTGGTCATAATCGTCTCCATGGTCGTCTCATATTCCTTAAGCAGCGCGCTGAGTTGCTTATTCTCGTGTAAAAGTGTTTGGTTCTCAATAACGATTTGGGCATTCATGCGTTCGAGCTCTGATTCGAAGGTTTCTATGGAACGAAAAAAATTGAATTTCCTATTTTCTTAACATCTATGAACAAGAAATGGCGCACCTTTGGAGATATCTGTATTGAACCGACGCAGAGCAAAACCAGAACCTGCCACAGAAGCTTGCTCCTATGTAGGCATAATATGAGATTCTACCACTATAAGATTTTAAGAACGCTATGACCACACCTTTACCACGCCAGCTTGTGATTGCAGAGTTGTTGCTAGTTTCTGGTTATGCGCCAGCTGGTCGCTGAGCTCGCTAACGAGCTGCCACACGCGTAGCAGTTCATTGTCCATTGGAACGTAAGGCAAGGAGATTTTGAACTTGTACGAAGCCTTTTGATGTATGTTATGCCGTCCTGATAGAAATGGACGCCGGTTTAGATAGGCATGTACTTACTTAGCCTTCCACGGAAACAAGTCGAGAGTGAAGTAGAGAGCTTTGCCCACATTTCGAGTTTCCCAACTGGGGAAGCGCGGTATTGTTTGCAGCAAAGGCTATTAGCAAATAGAAGTTACGTAATACTTCCAAATGGGGGAGAATGCTCCTATCTACTATCTGTAAAGCACTCCCTTTCATTCCTGCGCCAACCATCTAATAGTTTCTTCCACGAAATGGTAAGAATATACTCAATACTTTAATTTTGGTACATTAACTGACGCGTATTAAAAGTCCTCCGGTATCGGTGCACACGCGGATTGCCTCGCGAAATACACGGAGCTGAAACTGAAGCACGCCTTCAAATACATCATCTTCACCCTCAATAATAATTCGACGGAAATTATCGTCCAGAAGACTTCGACCTCTGCAGATTATGACGAATTCCTTACGGAACTCCCCGAGAAGGAATGCCGATGGGCAGTCTATGATTTCGAGTTTGAGAAGGAAGGTGCAGGCAAGCGGAACAAGCTCGTCTTTATTGCATGGTGCGTGTCGTATCACATTGCCACAAGGGCACCTTTGATCTTTGCCGATGCACATACTGCAAGATCAGAAGCTGACCCCGTCCGCGATGGTTTCTTGTCTGCGAATGAATGTTGATCTTTCTACGATCAGGTCACCCGATGATGCGAAGATCAAGCAGAAGATGGTCTTCGCATCGTCTAAAGATGCGCTGCGAAAGAGCTTAGATGGTATTGCTGTCGAAATCCAGGGCACGGATTTCAGCGAAGTCTCGCATGAGGCTGGTATGTACTGTCGCGTGATATCACGGTCCTCGTACTGAAGCTGCGTTTATAGTCCTCGAGAAAGCGCAACGCACTAACTAGCCAGCGATATTTCCTCTCCCATCTTCTCATAACCGACGACTTACTTACGAGTAGAAACACTGAAATGTAGAATTGAGATACACTGCGGACGTACTACTATTGTGATGCGTGGCTAATTTACCTAGAACGAAAGCAAACTAAGTACTTTCGCACGGAATATTCCAAAGATCAAGTATCCCGCGAATTACTTTGGCGGTGATGTTGTACTCTCCATTCATACAGGTTAATCAACGCGACCTATACTCCAAACCGAGAGTCTTGAGCTTCGCGGCAATGAGTTCATCATTATTTGGCTCGAAGACTACTGGCAAACAAAGATGACGTTGATTATCAGATGTTGCTCAAGAGCAGCTTGACGGCGGACGCGATCTAAATTCACGACGACATCCCTGTAGCCTCCATTAGCCAACTGTTCAAATTTAATCGCATAGCCGTTCGAGGATGCGACGAGAGAAATGTAATATTGCGCGTGTTTCATTGGAGGACGAGGACGCGGAAGCGAGTTCGAACACGAGCGCAACGCCGACTGGAGCTTCAGAAAACCCTGCCAACAGAGACATCGGTTTCCTTCGCCTTCCTACGGAACTCATCACCGAAGTTATGTCCTACTTCACCACACCTGGGCCAAATACTCGAGTCAATGTACCGAGCAACGGTTCCCCCTTACTCCCAACTTTATTTCTCGAGAGATCTGATGTGCTACGGGCATTATCTCAGACATGTGTTTCTTATCGTCGATGGTTCCTGCCTCTTGCTTGGGAGTCCTTTGATATGTGCGTGGAGGCTCGAGCCCCAGAGAACCGTAAAAGCTTTTACAAACACGTTGGTACGGGACTTATTCGCAAGTCAAACGGTCTTTCTAAGGATAAGCACCTGGGCGAATATGTTCGGTAGGTACATTCTTACTGTTCGGCACAGAGTCCTGCTTGAAATTCAGAAATCTAGAAAATGTCGCGTGGTTCTCACCCGCTATCAGACGGAAAAGGTCATCCCGACTTTCGCTGCTTGCATTCAGTCGCTCCCGAATCTCCATACATTGCACATTCTTCATGCTCATACCCAGATGACTACTGCCTTGAAGGAAGGTTTCGAGGGCATTAAGCTTTGTACCATCCAGACCCTAATCATTCAAGGATATGCACACGAGGTTTTAAAGTGTTGCCCCAATGTGAAGAACGTCTATTGCATTAGAGACGAAGGCAGCAAGCTTATCACCATGATAGCTAAACACTGCAAAAAAGTTGAAAGAATTCGGGGTTTTTATGATGCAGAAAATCTAATGAAACGTACGTTTATATCCATCTGTTTGAGCCATCCTCAATAACCCTCAAGTTGCATCAATTTCTAGGCATCGTAAAGGCCATTCCAAATCTCCGTTCTATTGAACTTAGCACTCGTAACTTTGCAGTTAGCATTTTATTTCCATCTATTTCTCGCGAATCTTAACAACATGCCATATTGCAGAAAGTCATTCCGATCCTTCCGAAGCTGAAAAAGCTCGATTCTATCGACATTCTAACACATGAAAAAATGGACGGACCTTACTCCGTAAATCTTCAGAATGCGGTTAATACGATGAAGAAATATTTGCAGAACCAAACGGAGATGAAACAGAAAAAACGCCTACGTATATGTCATGCAGTAGAGAAAGAACATCGATACTATTACTCAGATTTGCCTGACGTCGATGAGCACGAGCAATACGAAGATGTCCGGTATTATATTGATGTTGAGCTCTAGGTGGATCCACAATTATTATTTACAAGTAACTAGTTCAGTCCGCGTTTTATTTATTTTAAATTTTATTTATACATCTGCCTTTAAATTTCTTTGTGATAATTTCCTGCTGTAGATGG
Source organism: Nidularia pulvinata (assembly GCA_036937195.1). Lineage (NCBI taxonomy): Eukaryota > Fungi > Basidiomycota > Agaricomycetes > Agaricales > Nidulariaceae > Nidularia > Nidularia pulvinata. The sequence goes on from JASFDH010000439.1 coordinate 20,812, forward strand.
TGTCAGATTTCTTTTTAAAACATTTACAAGAAAGTGGCATCTAATGGACATCATCATGATATAGACAATGATATAATCTGGATATAGCACACATGGGATCACTTGTGAACTATTGTAATATACATGCCATATATAGCTATTTCAAGAGGGAGGGAAGGTGAAGATGTCAGAAACAAGCACTATTCGTCCAACTCTTTGGCCAAGTCGTCGTCATCCAAAATACAGTCTGCGTAAAGCTAGTAGAATAATGAAACGAAAGCATAGTCAGTGGTATTCAGCATTGTTGCAAGAATACTCACCCCGGTGTCGACGTCCTCCTTTGGCGCTGGAATTAGAGGTGGCATTACGCATATCACTTTCATAGGGGGGAATGACCGAATTCTTGGGTGATTCGACGTGATCGACGAAGATTGCATTCCGGACGCATTATTTCGGGTGTGATCTGTTTCTCTCGTCTCTGCTGGAAGGGATCGTGTGGGGCTGGAGGAAACTGTCAATCGCGATATAGAATGCGCGGAAGTTCGATTTGCCGGTGGAGGAGAGCGCATAGTCATGATACCCTTCTCTTTAAGTTGTTTCGTACTCCGGCGAGCTGTTTCGGTCGAAAAGGCGGCTTTCCGTATGTCTGTCGATACCGAGGATTTGCCTATTCTGGAGGAGGTTGCTTTGGATGTTCGTGGGGGTGATAAGGCGTGTCGCGATGCACATTCAGCTCTAGAGCGATCAGATATAGAATCTCTCCCTTCTGCACGTACGGATGAAGTGATCCTTCGAACTTTCGACGGAATCTCCGCTAGATGACTCTCGGGACCATCACCTGTCACCTCTATCTCTATAGGTGCAACCTTCACATTCCTACCCGCAGCATCACGCTCAATCTTTGCCCTCAATGCCTTTTCCAGTTCATCCCAGTCTCGATCTTCAACTTCTGGTAGCCTAGCACCTTGGTTTGCCATACTATCCGCCCCATCATTTCCTGGGTCGCCGCTATGCCCTTTGACATACCCAAATCGTAATGGTTGTCCATACGTCGCACGGGCGTCGAGTTGCGAAGATAAATAACGAATAATGCCTGCATTTTTCACAGGCTGCCCTTGCGCACTGATAAAATTGTTTTTCACCCAGTTAGGTAGCCATTCCTCAAAACCTGATTGAAACACTGAGCCCATCTAAACACTCGAATTCTCCATTTGGACTCACACTTCTTACAATATTGGGAATCTGTTTTGATGAGAAGGAGTTTCTTTGAAAAAGGCACTGTTTCCAATATTCGGACAATAGCCTTGCAATATTGTAAGAATGCTGAATACCATCTATAAGGTGAATTAAACATACGATGAGTTCTGCTCTGTTGTTCGTCTGGGCTCCAGGACATCGTTCCGCGATATTTCTGTACTCCAAGGTCCGCTTGTCAGTGATATCTAAAGCTGAACAGACCGCATACCTAGGATCGTTAGGTCCCCAGTAAACCCCAACACCAGCCATAGATCCGGCCTTCCCGTTGCCTTTACACGCTCCATCACTATACACAATATCCCAGGTGGATTCATCATCTACAGTATCTAGTGCGCGCTTCTTTCCCTTGCTAGAAGCCGTTGCCGCCGTGCTATACTCTGCTTCTTGTGGTGTTGAGACAATTGTCTTGCCATCAACGAAACGTTGTGCGTCTGCAGCATTGGCGAATTTCTTGAATTCGGCGTTAGAATATCCTTTGATTTGCTCTTTGCACTCATCCCTAGATCACGAAAGTAAGGACTAGCGTAATTATATAGTGCTGCATATACCAGGTCGAGAAAATGCCTTTCTTTCGCCCTTCCTTGACTGCATAGAACCATCCTTTGGTTGGCTTAGGCATGCGGATTGCGCTGATAGGGTTGGTGGTACAAGAGTGTATGTTGAAAGTAACCCGATCAAGCATAGACTTTCTTTGCCGTTGAGGACCGAGCGGCCGAAAACGAAAAGCACTGGAGAAGAGAGAAATATGAGCCACAATGACAAGCTGAAAGGTTCAAATGTTCAACTGAATTCAACTGTCCCAAGCTCAAGGCGCGAACTTGCGCACTGCCAGTTTATTGTCACGTGTATTACATTTGACTCAGACAAGATTTATAATTATCGTATTTTACACCGTAAATTGACTATCACTGGACTATTTGACTGCTATCTATTCATCCGTCAGTGATAGAGGCAATTAGATGTACGAGGTCTGCAATAGTGCTCAATATCTGCTTTATATAAGCAGACTACTATACTTATCCATCATCGCCGAACATAATCTTCAAGTTTTCTATACTTTCTGGATCAGCCTTGGAACCTTTACCACCTCCACTGCCACGGAAAGCTTCCTTCACAATAGCAGTTTTCCGCTTCTGAATCTGCAGAATACGGCCCTCGATGGTATTGGCCACCTGGAATAAATTCAGCAAATATTAAACCACACATTCAAGTTTTGAGCTTACGATGAAATGCTTCACATAAACTGTCTTTTCTTGGCCGATTCGGTGTACGCGGTCAATAGCTGTTAACGTTGGGCATCAAAAATCTTCCCTGTAGAGTTTCCTTCAATGTAAATTACCTTGGTTTTCCGTTGCTGAGTTCCACCAGCAATCCATCTAAATGCAATATGAATGGATGAAAGGAATGAATGAAATTCCTATAACTAACCATGAATACATGGTTTGCCGTTGTCAGCTGTCGGGTGTTGTCAAAAGGTCCCCGAGTTTCAATGAAGAGAATGACTTACATTCAAGCCCACACCCCCAGCCTTCAAACTCACCACTAAGACTTTAGGCTTCCTTGATGGTGCTTTGAACTCAGTAATCGCGGCATTCTTCTTTTTAATATCCATCGTTCCATCGAAGCGATACTGATCAAATCGCTCCCGCTCCAAGATAACTTGGATGAGATCCAAGAAGCTAGTGAACTGAGAAAAGACCACGGCGCGAAAGCAAGGATCTTGATCCCTGATTCGCCCTTAAAAGAAGTGAGAACGTCATTTGAAAGAAATAACAGAGAATACACACGGAGATTCTTCACTAGGGCATCGAGTTTTGTAGACGAGTGGAAATCATTCCGCCGAAGGAGGACTGCCGGTTCAGATATCTGAGAGCTTGGAAGTGCATCCGGACCTTTCTTGCGCCGTACAATTTCTATCAAATCTTTGGCCTGAATGTAGTTGATTGAGCAAGCTGGCTTAATAGTGACTTTGGGTAAGACCAAACCTTGACAGGACCACTACCACAAGTGGGGCATCGTGGCTCATTTCCCTTCTCTTCACAAGTCGCTAAGTGAGCGAGTATGCAATCCTTGCAGCTACATAGT
>JASFDH010000440.1:0-24117 GCA_036937195.1 Nidularia pulvinata
GTGTCCAGTCCTAGAAGATGACCACTTATTTATTCATCATCAGGCTCTTCCCACACATGATTGGGTAGGCGTAAGGCAAGAAGGAGAGCGAAGCAGGAAAGTACTGCAAAAATGGCGTAAACGCCGTACCCGCCTAGAATATTTTTCTCTACAGAAAATGAGAAAAGTGAGGTTGACATAGCTGGGCCGATAGCTCTTGCTACAGATACGGTCGTTTGTGAAAGACCGTTTGTGGCACCTAAGGAATGTTTGTTTGGTGCTGAAGCAGTGACGTACATGAATATACAACCTAATTCCAATACTCAGAACGATCCATTCACAGTGAAAAATAAAACTAACCGTAAGCCATATCCATGAAAGCCATTAGAGCAACAACAATAGCAATAATTGCCCAGATTTCCGGAGAGACGCCATTTCGCTGAGCGATTTCACTCATCACAGGAAATAGCAAGAAGAGTGGGATAAAAGATGCTACTCCGAGGACAAATATCTGTCGCTCCCCGAAGCGACGAATGATTTTGGCAAAGAAGAAGGCTTGGTATAAGCCTGTTATAGCACCATACACACCCATGATGTATCCAATCCTTGGTGGACTGAAACCCAGACCACCGATACGTATGGGCATTGCCAAAAATAACGGGAGAAGAGCATTAAGTGATATGTTCAGAAATGCCAGACACACATAGTTGGAAACTGATAGCACAACTGGATATACCAGCAAACTACGAAGAGACGCAGGTTCTGGGTTATCCACGAGAGTGATCTCAGACGGTTCTGAACGCCGCGCTTTCTGAGCCTTCTTCCTAGGACAGGTCTGGTAGAAAACGTTAAGTACGCGCAATAACCAAAAACAACGACATTTACCTCTTCAAAGAAAACCGCAGTGATGAGAAACACTGTAAAGGCGACGCTTGCCGCTACAGCGCAGGGAAGGAAGTAGGGGTAGTCCTTCCAAAATTGGCCAGTGAAGACGCTCGGGAAGCGTTCATGAGGGCGGGAAAAGGTCCCTCCCATTAACGGTCTGACAGGCCACCCTGTCAGGAAACATCTTCGCCAAAAACGGAATTACTCACCCAAGAGTTGCACCTGCAGCCCAAGTTACGGGCATAAGCGAGAAACCCTCAGCACGATTCGTTGGATCAGTGAGTTCCCCCATAACACTCTTCATCACGCCTACTGTTCTCGTCAACAGGGGACGTAATTCGAATTAGACCCTGCGTACCGATATTTCCATTTAGCAACCCGCATAAGCAACGGCTTTTGGACGCATTAGTGAGCATTGCGGAATTTTCCATTTCTCCGGATCTTACATACCTGATGACTAGAAGCAAGAATGTTTTAGAGAGACCAAATGCCAACATGGATAGTGCGGTTCCTGCCAATCCTATCATAAGGATCGGCTTTCTGCCTATCGTATCAGAGGCGCGGCTCCATTGTAGAACTGTCACGGCCTCAGTCGCAAAGAATAAAGATTCCTATTGTAACTATGGTTAGAACACTGTTTCCAAGAGGTATAAGCAAAAGGAAAGAACCGACAATTAGACCCGCATAATACCCGACTTTCCTCTCGTCGCCCCCAGTTATATCCAGCTCACTCACGAGCTAAAGATACACCTCAAGCTACTTCAGATGTAATAGTGATCACAGTGGACCTACGCACCTGGTTGATGTATGGATAGATGGATTGGCTACTAATAGGCTCACAGAGCTGCTGGAGTAGGACGATCCCTAGCTGGAGCTTAGGTAGCGGCTTGGGCTTCCTATCCCTCTTGGAAGAGACTAAGGGTGTTTCCTCGTCGACGGTGCGGTTATCATCCATGGACAACGATAAGGATGGAGTACTAGAAGAAGAGGCAGGAAGAATCGTCCAACGATCGTCCCTGCGCGTGTACGGGAACTTATACTTCTCCCTGGCTGACCTAATCTACAGATGGGGTTTACGAAGATTCTTCAGAATCTTTTCTAGAATGCGAAATATTGTACGCATTATCTTACCGTTGTACCGTGTCAATTTCCAGTACCCATTGTTTGCTCGCTCCCATCATTTTTTGAACTTGGTCGTTCAGAGCAACATCTACTATGCGCTGCTATTCTTCACTCTACTTGGAATTGTCAAGAGCTATGAATGCGTCTCCATCTTAAAATGGCTCTCCTCGAATCGAGAAGAATACGTCAGAAAGACATCAGGAGATAGCCTCTCTTTGATAAGATGAACCATAGTGATTGGTGACCGATCATGTGAGCTCAGATGAGGCTTCGCGCTAATATAAATATCTCTTCAAGAGAACATAGCTGAAGGGTCCGACTGGTTGAATCTCGAACATGCGGAAGTCAATCTTTCATAGTTTGAAATAAAGTAGCATCACCTGTTCATATGCATATGCTTACTTCTCCTGAAGTGTATTTAATTAGACAGAACCGATTTCTGCAGTGAGATGTGAGGAAAAAATTAAATGCTAGAATCGTAATTTCAGGGTAACTTACGATATATATATGTATATGGACCGAGGACATAAAGACGTAAACTTCGAAGTAGGCGCTGACAGAGAAGAACGAAAGTAGAGATATACCTGAGCTTTAGAACCCTTTGCTTGACAGGACATCGAAAAGTATGTCGCGCACCTGATCAGCACGAGACATAAGTTCACTATCAAAGTCCCCTTGTGACCGAGTAGAATACTATCGTTAATTTCCAAGGGAAAAAATCGGCGGCGTCACAGATAAAACACAAAAACAGCTCATACGTTCAAACTGAATCATCGATGCCCCAGAAACCAAGTTCATACAAGCACTCGCAGTTACCTATGATGCTTCAATAGAAAGATCGTTGAGTAACGAACTTTCTATGGCATAACCTCATCCACAACCTTTCAGGTTCCGATATACTGGTAAGTTGGAGCTCAGGACTAGGTGGCTGGAAAGATCTTCATTCTTCCAGATAAAGAAAGAGCAATAACGACACAGAGCTGGGATAGGAGAGGCAGTCTCACTCTTTTCTAGCTGACAGACTGTATACCCATAAAGCGAGAGGTCAAATTAGTACGTCTGCGTACATTCAATAGTACAACTTGCCCACTTACTGGCGATTCAACTCCAGAGTTCTGTATCAGATCCATTCACCGAATAGGTCTCATTTTCATGAAGAGAAGATCTCCGCTTGTAGATGTAGTTGTATGTCCAAGAGATATACGAGCGCAGGGGACCGCAGGCCGCCACACACCTGACAGCCTCAGCCACACTTGTCAGATTCAACAGATTGTCACCCTCTGACGGAAACATCTTGGAATAGGGCTATAGGCGTGTACTTGGAACCTGGATCATAACAAGAAATATGGGCCGGATGAGCACCGCAGTTGACAATTAAAATGGAGAGGCCAGGACGGATCGGAGGTTTTGGCTAGTAAAGTCGTGTCCGCGGTCATGTGCTTAGGGAAAGCTTTTGTTTATGATGGTGCCAAACCCAGACAACCTCCAACAGATGAGTCCATCTTCGTCGTCGCAAGGTTGAACCTTGGCGCCATCTCAACCAAAAGGCTTCGAATTCGTGAGTTTTCTATCTACGTTTCCCTCTTACTTGAAGTTATAAGCTCTTTTCTGATGTGGATATCGTATCTTTAGATCATGGCTCCCGATGATGAAGTTGAGGTCATTGATTTGACCGGGCTTTCGGAATCTTCGGAGGGTGAAGAAGGGGATGAGGAAGAAGACGAGGAAGAAGAAGAGTCCGGTTCGGATGCAAGTTCGGATGCTTCTGAAGTAGAGATGGTACTTGGCGAGGAGACACGCGCCCAACTCCAGACCGCCATTGAAACTATTTCCGAGGCCCGGCTGCGACAGATGCTGAAAGACCTTGTTTGTACGGAGCCGGCTGTGGAACTTGCCTTGACGAGAGAGCTGGTAACTTTGACGAACGACACACGAAGCATTGTGCCACGCTGGGAAACGTGCGCCAGCTGCGATGACGAATACGACATCAACACGCTTAGAACGAATGATGAATGTAGCTTTCATCCTGGTGCGTAAACACGGTTCTGTTACACATCTTCGTTCTGACGATCCCTTTGTCTATCAAGGTTTATTGAATATTGTTCGAGAGAACATCGAGGACAAAGAAAAAGAGTTTCATGACTCCCCTCAAAACCGTCGAGATCATCCCCAATACTTTTCTTGGTCTTGCTGCCAGACAGATGCTTCAAGCGAAGGCTGTGTGCGCGGAGAACATAAGAGCGCAGTGTCGAGGAAGAGACGGCGGATTTGACTCTGCTTTGATAGTAAGGCTCATTGGACCCTTTAATGGGATTATCTCTCAGGTTCACCGTATGTCTCTAGATTCCGAGCGCTTATTGTTTATTCTTATGCTATTATTGTTTTCCCTTCATCCCCGAGCGCGGATGTCTTCATTGTCTTCGGCTATCATAAGCATGGTCACTTTCCTTTATGGACGATCTTGGCACGGAACGGAACCGTCGAATTCTTGTTATTCAGCCACCTGCGCGTCGATTATTGCGTGCCCCTCGACATGGGACACTTGTGCTGAGACATATAAAGAGTGACATCTGTGTTGTGTGAACCTATTTTCCGCCCATATGCGACGATTTGCATCTGGGATACCCCTTAATCGACGCCATTCGCAGCACCTGATGCCTGCTCTCGTATCACCCCAGAGCGCCTTTAAGACTGGTGGCCATCTCTTTGCGCCTCCACCATCAGAAGTCGACTATGAATCGTCCATACCGTCGCCTTATCCTCCAAGTACTCCATCTGTCTCTGGATATGAGTCGGATTCCCACTTACCGTTCACCAATGCCGCATTGCACTCATCTATCTCTTCCATTTCTGAGACGGCACTCAGAGCGCTCGTACTGAAATTGGTGGACAGTAGCCCGCGCTTTCAACGCGCAATAACAAAGGAGCTGGCATCTTCATTGGCTTCTTTTAGCGATTCACCACCCACCACACCGACGAAGACGAAGTACAGAGGCAGAACCCACCCACGTCGTAAAGCCCGGCGTAGCTTGAAGGCCGGTGGCATGACAGACAAATGTGTTCATTGTGGACAAAGGGCAGAGGATGCGCTGGAATCAGACGATGAGGAGTGTGTTTATCATGCGGGCGAGTAAACTTTACCATCGTCTGAATCCACCCTATTCATGAATTTTTCTAGGTGATCTCGAAGAAGCTGCTTTTGAGTTTATATCTGTAACTCCAGAAGGTCATAGGCTTCGAGCGATGCGCACCATTGAGATGTGGAGCTGCTGCGACGAGGATAAGTGGAGCCCTGGCTGTGTTATCGCCCCTGCACATATGCGCAGGAAGGGTCTCTCAAAAGATCAACTCCCGCCCGGACTGGCTGGGCGAAAGCATTGATTGCCAGGAGTATGTATGGCATAAGTATGGATAGCCTTGTATTAGTTCGATTCCTGTCGAACCTTACGAACCTCTTGAAGTTCATTTATGTTATTCTGTAATCATAACACGTGTATTGCAGATATTACTGTCATTAATAGTATATCGTTTACATCATTACCACGATTAATTCGATTATCCCCATCGACCGGAATTAAACCTAGAGTATGTGTTGTACAACATTCTTGATCCTTGTAATCTACGCTCGATATCTCCTTTATTATCAATGACTCGGAGTCAAATCAGGCAATTGAATTCCTCTTGTGGTGCCATCTCGAGCAGCAGCGAAATTCACACTGCCACTGGTATTCTGGGGAGTACTCCAAATATTTTCAAACCTTATAGTATTACAATCCTCCGAATATTTACGAAGATGTAGGAGCATTCGCGATGTTAGAATCCCAGTTGCTGCATGAAAGGGGCTATTTTCTCTGTTTAAATCTTATGTCTCGCAGCTGTAAAAAATTACGCTCACCCGAAGCTGAACCATGGAATGTGTGTTAATCCCTAGATGTACCTTTTCAGTGATTTATTTCCCTGTTATTATATGTGTGCCCTACCACAACCATCAAGTTGTTGAATATCAGCAAGCAAGCAATTCTGTTTAAAGACAAAAATACTCGTCAGTCAATACTGATATCATAAGTATGACAATGCATTAATGCGACATACCCAAAAAAATAGAGAACATTTTCTTCAAAGATTACGCGATACAGTGGGACTCGCATTTCCGAACTATCTTGAAGTAACATAGGCACAAGAGCATTATAAAGGACAAATCCAAACAAAATGCCCTCATAACCTGTCGCTGATTCCGACAGTCAATAACTTTCACTTCAGTATATTTGAGCCATATATATATATACTTACCTGGTACCCATAGAGCCCATTGAATACCAGCATTAATCGCCGGGCATCCAGGAATCGGTAAGTGAACAGCGTCGCCAATGAAGCTATTCCTTAGCAGAGCGTTATGCACCATGATCCAGAAAAAGGCAGTGATCGACGCAATGAATATGAGACCATTAAAAACTGCGACCTGTTCAAAAATATCAGATCCGCTAGCATCTACCGGCTATAGAAACTTTGGGGATCTTACTTTCTTAGAACACCTGAAAATAGCGTAGATACGTCTTTGCATGGTTATTTCAACAGACCATAAGCTTATAGCACCAGCTACACGCGTCACTGGATCCATCACAACACAACTATTCATATATTTAGGTAAACAATTTCGCCTGGGTTAAGGATATACTCACGCCAAGTTTGAAGTGATTCCGGGACGAGCAAAAAGATGGATTTGGGCAGCGTCGAAAACCAGTAAAATAATGGTGTAGTACCGTATCTTTGAATGTGGAATGTGATTTTTTCAGTAATGCTCATTTATGTCACTGTATAGAGACCTCACCCAGAGAAACATGAATTTGGAGAAACCGAATTTCTGGGGCTTCAGAGAAAGTTAGTATTTATCTCGCAGCTCCTTTCCTCGCATACCCATATATATTTCATCTGCGACATAGGAATCAGGGAACAACGCAAAAGAAGTGCTAATGAAGTGATATACCTCGGCTTGGATTGTTACAACTAAATTGGAGGTTTACTTAATCGATCTCAGTGATATATTAGAAGGGCGATGCAGAACTCACAATAATCATGCAAAACCCATGTTAAAGAAGCCACTGGATATTTCCGGGAATCAAAGGAATTAATTGAATAATAGAGTCAACTACTCACAGACAACTCGGAGAGGCACCAGATTGCCTTCGAACAGTTTAAGGAACGCTGCTTCCGAAATTTCGTTCGACATTGGCACTGAAAAAAGAGGGGAAACAAAGTATCGATGTCTGAAAAATATAGTATATGGCCCATCATCCTTATATTTATGTTGCTTGTGGATGTGAGAGGGTCCATCCGTGTAAGGCCTTGCGCGTCAAATATTTAAGGGGTATCGTTATCGCTGCACTCCAATGATGATGGCGGCAAGATGGAAGGCAGGTACAGCTCTTGGGTCAAAATCATGGTCCGTGATGGTAAGCGCAAAAAAAGTATTTCTGTCGGGGCAATAGGCAGAAACCATGATGAATAAATAAAATATCGCGATAACATCATATGTTGAGGAATTATCAAAATTTGAATGTCTAGCTCACTGTTACTGGACGTAGCGGACGTAAACAAGCTGCGAAATATAGAACCAAGATATCTCCATGTATGTGAGAGCAGCGCATTTGCCTGGGCACCCTAGGATATCCGATTACACGGCGATGTCCAAAATCCAGATGGATGTTCGGCGGAAACCGCAGCTCCGCGTGGAGCTTTGAAGTAGCATCGCGTTGTAGTTGTTTGGCTGCAGCTTCCCAAGCATTTGTGCTTTTGTACGCAGCCCACTTGCGACGAATTTCCCCTTCATGACTACATCCTTGAAACCTCATGCTCTGATCCCTAGCTAACCTCATTCTTACTCGCAAAGTATCTTGAATATTTTGATACAAAAAATGAAACCGTCCTGGCTGAATGTTGAACTCGGGCGTTTGAATCATAAACGTGGTCGCCCAGGTGAGTCCCGATGTGTGTTATTGTCTCCGAGCCAAGCACTCCAGCATCGCGAAAGACATAGGGAAATCTAAGCATGCGCATTTCATTAAATGTCAAACCTTTGTTCCCCTTGCGACTAGTGTAAGTGGTGGTGTCAGTGGTGGTGGCACATTTCTTGTTTTTGGATTCGTTCGGGGTAAGTGGCCCGTACATTCGGAGTCACTTTCAGTGACATACAACTGGATGCCATTATCTTATGGAAGCGCCTTTATTCTCTTCTTTTTCCTATTGGCCAGTGCATATGTACCCTGATCGTACCAACGTAAGTCTCGACCTCACAGCGTACTACTATATTGACGCTGGACAGTGATGAATCGATGACAAGTTGACATTGCATCACGTCGATGGTCGTGCCTTGGCGCTCCGAACAAGAGAGCTACATACTCCTTCCCTTGCAACACACATAAATAGCGTGTATTCGGGGTTTCTAGGTGTGTTTTTCATGCGGGTTGACTGAGTAACTGAATTCAGCGATTTCATCTTTTTATTCAATTATGTTGATGTCGCCATAAATGCCCCAAATGGATTTTGGACTTCGACGAGTATGGGCAGTCAAATCTCCTATATGTTTTATGTTTATTAAATTTTAACCATATTATCTTTCATAAATTTCCAACAGATCTAAGATCTCAGTGAGTAATCGCCAAATTCACCAACAAATTGACCTTGCTGAAACCATATTATTGAAGGAATTTCATTCTCCACTCCCGCTTTCATCTGCGCCCAGGAAAGCGATTCAGAATGGAGCAAATAAATGGATGTTCTAGGCTCCGTTCGGGACTCCCTGCAAGTCGGATTATCGGTAGCGAATGGAAAGTCCGATCTTGTCCTTGATGTGCACGTCCTCCTTCAGAATCCCATAACGCGCTATAAGTGCCTCGAGATACTATGATTACATGTTGGCCTTATTTACTGGCCGCGTCTATTTGTCATAAAAGGGCAATATCCTCCTTCCGCCGAGATTTCGGGACGAAGTCGATCAAGCTTATAGCCGCAAAAATGTCTCATCCGACGGCAATATGTGATAAAAATTTCTCAATTCCTAGAATCGAACTAATAGGCTATGACTAGATTAAATATGTACTGCCTCCTCAGTAGGAACACGATCCAATTATTGCACCGACACTGCTACTCCCGTTTTAAAAGTCCCTGTACTTGAGTAAGAATCAGAAGTTACCCACTTGGATCTTGTCCTGGGTCACCAATCGCCGCCGATAGCCATGACTTAGATTCTTCTGGTGGTCTTCAAACCTATGATTCAAGCAGGACATTCGTTGCTCTTCAGCCATCATTTTCAAGATGCCCGTGAATTTTTCCAATTGCGTTCCGATCGCGCACCTCCCTCATTTTCTCTCCCGCCCAAAATCAGCTATGCTATGAATATGTATTCCTCAACCTTGACGTCAAGACCCTACGGTGTTCTATGTGCTAAAAACCTTGGTAATCAATGATCACCACTCTACTATACCTGTGGTGTCTAGCCGGCAGGGGTCTAGATGGCCTGGCTTCCTGGACTGAGATATTAGGGAAACTCACATGCACAGTCTTTCGTAACCGCGAATGGCGGCGTGCGTGAAGGTCTGTTAGGACATCTTATTGGCCAGCAAATTTGGATGGCCAAAAATGGGAAATATACGTATTGGGAAGAAACATTGTATCGCGTGGTGCAGACTTTCCCTTGTCGAAGACGTCCAATCAGAAAAATCAATATAACTGTCAGTACACGATTCCCAGAGTGCCACTGGCCGTTGGGCGTTGATGAGCAATGCGACGGTGAACTTGTTGGGATAGTGTATATGGTTACCAACTAGTGCTATTGACTCCTTGACATGCAGCTTCTAATTTACTGCGGGAAGGTTTAAATGTGCCACGACGGTGAATGTCGACCATTAGGAATTAGAGGTACAATAGTGGTGAGTTCAAGTAACTCGTCGTTAGCAAACCGCGACTGGGATACCACTGAACAGAACATCTTTGAGAGGCATATATTTCAGTTCATGTGTTGGCACATCCAGGTACAAATTATCCCAATAACATCCACTATCCAGAGTGTAACCATCATAATCCATCGGCATGTCAAATTGACAAAGAATCAAGTCTTCTCATGCTTCTCATCCGAGTCGCCCATGATGCTCGGCGATTATAATAGCAATGACAATGTCTATCGCACCGTGACTGCAAACCCTTGAAGATAATTCACTTGCTAGTGTGCAATAAATTTAACTGACACTCTCCGTGGGCTATGCTGCCAAATAGCATTCTTCGCCACAGGTACCTCAGCGCTTCTGCTTCCACCAGTAACTACGCCATACCGTCGTGAAGAAGCGGGTATCTACTTTCTCAGCATCACGGTGCCAATGTACACCTATCATCCAAATGATGACGACACCCATCCACACAGTACTTCTATCATCGTGCCTGTGAGGTTTCTGACCTAGAATTTGGATATTTTTAACTAGTTCGCCAATTTAAATACGTCCACTAAAATGATAATTACATTTTCTGCTTCCAGAAACAGAAACTATACCATGTCGTCAAGTGATAAGTTTCACTAGCACGCCACCAAAAAAATCGCTTCTTAGTCTGTCACACAGAGATGAGACCCCGCCCCCAGCCCGGCGTGTTTCGAGTCCATCTTGGACTAGTACTACCAGGTCTAATTTACTTTCGGCAATATCAGCGACGCTCCGCGATACCCAAGCGCTGATGGGGCCTGCTATTCCAGACGGGGGTTTGCCTACTCGACTAGTCAGCCCGTGGGCATAGCTGTTTGCAATCTTGCTCATCATGATGTTTGCAACTCACCTGTACATCTGTACTTGCAGCGATATGATCATCATTTCTACTGGAATCAGTGATTTACATAGCTATTTATTAAGCGCTTATGGATCGTATGCATAGAGGACTTCATGATTATCATGGTGATGTAGATTGGCCGGAGTCCATGCGGGGCACTAGTGGCTCCATCTGACATGTGCAAAGTCATAGAGTGTAGAAGACAGACCATGGAGGAGGCCATGTGTCAGGGTATCAGGTCTAACAATGAGTGAAGAATTCAATTCTCCTACAGTACTGTAAACGAAAGGTGTAAAGTAAGGAGAGTAATGAAACAACATATTTTAATATTTGGAACGAACGATGATGCGTGTACGTGTGTGAGGGATGTAGTACAGATGTAGAGGAACATTTAGATGATTATACTAACTACAGAGATAGATCGGTCGATGATACATAGTAAATTGGTGCACACTCTTTTTCTTGTAAAAAGTCCTGAATGACACGGCGCCCTGTAGTAAAATCCTATAAATATCAGGCGAAACGAGGAACAATCTGACACCTCGGCGTGCGCGGGTAAAGTGGGGGGGGATATCGCAAAGTAGAGCATGAGCAGAGAGCAAGTGGTAGCACAGAGAGGCGAAAAAGATCAGAGCAGCAGAGGACATCATCTAAGCAGCGATATCCATCTCGAAGTCCTCAACGAGCCACGTGCTAGTCCTTGCAAGTTTCGTCGACGAGCTCATAGTCATCGTCCCGTCAGCCATCACCACATCCCTATCTTCCTCCTGCAATCTGTCTCGCTCTCGCCTCTGTGAGGAGTTCACCAGCCGCTCCAAGTCTAGCGTGGCGTCCCGCACGACCCCATACGCCCTTGGGCCCATGCGCAGGATCTGCGGGCCCTCCGGTAGCCGGCGCACCTTCTTGATGAGCGCAATCTTGTACAGGTTCGGCTCATGCTTTGAGTTGGGGAAGGGGATGAGAAGGTGCGGCGGGAGCGGGATGGGTACCTGCTCCGGGCAGAGAGGGGAGCTAAGGCGGTAAGGGAGCGGCGGTTGGGACTGCTTCACCGGAGGGGTGGGGGAGCGTGGGGGTCTAGGGGGGGCAGGGACGGGTGAGGCAGAGACACGCGGTCTCAGCTGTGGTCGGGGAGGTCTGACTCTAACTCGCGGAGCAGGGGCAGCAGCGTAGGGGTCGGGGAAGATGACTTGAGGCGGTCCGTAGTAATGGGGCTTGGAGAGATCGACAGGGGGCCGGGGGATAGGGGTGCGGCTCTGGACAGGATCACTGGCACGCATCATGATGATTCTAGCCTTCTCGCGCTGTCGCTGCTCCTTGTAGTACTGCATGCTCTGCTTATATGGGACGCCATGAGTGTTGTTGGACCCCGCTGCCGGTGATGTCGAGGAGGCCACAAGGGTCCTGCTGCTCGCTGCACCCGCAGCCGTAGCGCTCGAGCTCGCACTGGCCCCCTGGGACTCGGGCGTCCACACGAAGGTCTCGGAGCGGCGGAGAGATCCCATGGAAGATGTCGCTATATCGAGGCGAGGTACCTTGGCGAGACGGGGGCTGGTGTCGTCTGCGGAGGGAGAGGAGAAGGAGGAGATGCGCTTGCGGGGAAGCTGGGGCAACTGTGGAGAAGCAGGGGCCACCATGGCATATAAGTATGAAGCAGAAGAGAAGCAAATGGGGCTGAGACAAGAGCTTCGAGGGGCTTGATATGCGTCGCGAGACAAAAGCAGATCCCGGCTGGGAACAAGCACTGCAGCCCCCTTAACCAGAAGCGTAATGGGTCATGTGACATGACTCAATCCGCTGTGACAAAGCAGGACCACTCGCTCGGATCAGCAGGTGGCGATGCTCCCTCGACGGAATGGACGACCGCTGCCTTGCTGAGACACACCATCGGGCCATTCCGTCATCCCATGGGGCTATCACTGCAGAGGACATAGCGGATGTCGCTACGACATGGTCCTCCTGCAGGCATCCAGCTGTATCATTGCAATCACCGTCTCAAGTTGGCAGATCGCTTGTTATTCTTTGGCAGGCCCGTTTGCGCAATCCTCGATCGACGGATCTCCATCATCATATTCTCGAAGGTTACGAAGGGACACAGGCAGCTGCGCTAATAGGCGACCCGCTATGCACGTAGGAGCGGACGCGAAATGCACGGGAACTGAAGGATAGCCTATCCTTGGTCTATCCGGGAGGCGATGGTTGCGACTCGGAAAGAAGGCTTTCTATTAGCGTCACGAACGGATTCTTGGTCGATAGGCTAGCGGCGTAGGAAGGCCCAAATTTGGTGTATCCGAGGCGCGGCGGCGGGTGAGGCGCCTCCAAATGAACTTTAATGGCGGGTACGTAGAACCAACCTCCTGGTGAGAATGTGCAGTGCATATCCGAGGAAGAATGAGCGATAGCAGCGTCTGGTGATGTCAACGCAGTCGTGACTCGAACTGCCAGAGCATGGATGCACTAGAGCAGAAAGCATTGCCTTATGGACACAAAGTCGTGTTGAGCGCGAGGCGCATCAAAAATAGTCACCTGGACCCGACTGTTGCGTGCAGCTGTGACATAGTGGCGGAAGTAGCTGTCCAAGAAGAAGCGGACCCAGCAACTGACACCCAATCGTCGGTAGGCATCCATTCGGGGATACAATTGCTCGGGGGCGCATCAATGACCCGCCGAAAGCGCTGTGCCAAGCGAAAGACGAATATGGTCAACCCGGACCACGCAGCAGAGGAGTGGGGTGAAGGATGCGCCGCCCAGATATGCCTGTCAAGTGACCTATTGCAACAGCATTTCGCCCAGTACATGGGTACCTGGCGCACCGTTACCCGTGTCGGGGTAACATGACACTTTGACAGAGGTGTTTATACACCCAGCGGCGGGAACGAGGCGATAAAGGGTGAAAAGGCGCCCTACCCGCCTCCACAGCCATGAACGTGAGGCGCTGTGTAGGCGTGTACATAAATGCCAGCGCGTTGACTCGGTCGAAGTCGGGGTCGGGTTCGGGTGTCGCCTTAGACGGTGCGATTGCGGCCTGTCAGGCTCGGAGCGCATCAAGTGACCGTGTGGGAAGGAAGCAATATGCCCATAGGAGCGTGGAAGCACATGAGGGCGGAAGTATATGTACCTATATGGGAAGAGGGCGCGCTGCGCCAACTTTTGCACTGCCCCCTACAAAGTCACACTGACCCGGGTGCCCGACGCACTTTGGGTATTACCAATGATCAATCGATTATGGACAGGCCAGAGAGCAGGGACAGACGCCCCATACGCAGACTGTTGAGATGATCCGTTGCCCTTGAAGAGCTGATTTTCAAAGCCTAATCCAGTAGCGAGGTGAGACCTCAAGAAACTAGACACCATCTGCTTTGATATCATATGCATACTTTTTGATAGTTGAGATGCTAACTCGAGTTGCCACTTGGATGCTGTTTGGATCGGCGAATGAGCGTATGCGTGGATGTGTAAAGATGGAAAAGAATGATTACGATTAGGAGTATCCAGGAGCCCGAGCCCAATCGAGCCCTTGATGGGTGCCAGTGCTTCGTTGGTCATTGGGAGGAGGTCGCACTTTTTGCGACCCAAAGTACTTTTTCATTTCATGCATTCCACGCGCGCTGAAGCACGGGATTATTCCGGGAGAGGGTCGTACCGTCCATCCTGAATACTCGAGAGCTTGATCAACATAGATATGGCGAAGTTTGTCGAGTTTCAAGATAGCAAATGCTAGGCAGTGTTGGAAGGAAATTGGGAAAAAAAAGTTTCGCAAGCTCAAATTACTGTGGGAACGACGTCGGTCCGCGTATCAATTGACGTGTTAGCTTGTTGGACGCGTCGCGTCACAGCTCTCGTGTTCTTCCACGGCCTCATGTTCAACTTTTATTCAACCATACGTTCAACGCGTTCATCGTTAAACTTTAAACTTTGTTTGTCATGAGAGCCTTGGATCCTTTTCTGTGTACCTTTGGCTTTTGGAGAGTATTTATACCAAGATCCTGTTGAATGAGCGTGTCTCCTTGTTTCTCTCTCTATTCCCTCTTCGTCCCACAGTTGAACATTTGGTCAACCACTTCATTATTCATCTTCAACTATGCCTCGTGCGTTTATTTCTTTTTCCACATTTTTTCTGATAGGTGGTATTCAACCACACAGGAGCACGCTGTAGCAAAAAGACCCACTCATATGAGAGGCCCACAACGGTGACCAAAGACACCAGCGTACCCAAACATCGTCTGAATGCACATTTAGAATCCAGGACTCATGGCAGGATTTGGGCTGGTAGGAGATGAGAGTGGCTTAAAGGATGTGCGGGTATGTGAATCAATATTCGCTGCTATTTCTACATTAAGCTCTCATCCGGCCTCTTTCAATTATACATTACAGAGGCGTGTGAATATTCTGGTTCAGAAATACATGAATCTCGATGGAGTTCCCACTGAGCAAGCCGAAAATATTGCAAAAATATTTGCGAAGGCATAAAGCTCTCAATTCGTTTTCGGGAATAGTGGAATAACGGTATTATTCTTGATAGATGAAGGAAATCTTTCCTCGTATATTCGGAGATCCCAAACACGGACCCAGCAGGCTTTCCCTGCTTCGAAAATTAGTGTTGAGAATCCATTCCAATAAACGATCCTCGTGGAAGAGATATTGTGAGAGGGCTCAAACAAAGAAAACGCAGCTTGGTAGCCCGGAGCCCGAGGTGAATACATCTACGCAACTTCTCTGAGAGGATTCATCTTAACTAAGATTTGACTTTGCATAGAATGAAGACGAAGTTCCACTCGCACAGGTAAATTTAGCTTTTATATGTCGAAATTTATGTCAAGCCACATTGTTTCTTCGATTTTGATTATCAGGTAGTTCGCAGGAGCCCACGTACCTCCATTCCAACATCGAAGTATGCGACCCACAATCTTACTGCAGCTCCCCCAGCCGCCACCAAAACTAAAAGTCCTCCCGGGTCAGTTTCTGCAAACGCCTCGACTATGAACTCGGCTGGTCGGATGTCACCACCCCATTTTCCATCTATAACCGAATCTGCAGTTTCTGCGAGCATCGCTCCCAATCATAGTCCCTCGACCAATGTAAGCCAAATAGCCGAGGTCGACAGGTTTCTCCAAACGTGTGAACCTTCGATGGGACGTTACCTTCCCCGATTTCTCGAATATGGATGTAGGAATCACCATTACTTAAAAGCGATTTCAAAGTGGCCGAGAGAGGAGATAGAGGACTTGTTACTATCCTTACCTGGTGAGAAGATTGATGCAATGGATATTAGGATCTTGAGATTGCACTTCACCAATTATTTCATGTAGGATTTCGCTTGTATCTCCTTTCTTTTATGATTTTTCCGTAGAGCTAGGAAATCCTTGAAGTCTGGTTATGTATGTACCAAAATTTATCGCTTCTTTACATCCCATAGGCCCCGTTACACGTTTATGTTCTGAATATTGAACATCTCTCTTCTCAAGTTGCCCTCGAAAGAATTTTCCAGAAAATAGAATAAATACAAGCCCAAACTTTAGGCTTAATTCAGCTATTCTACTCCACCTTCCACCTTCCAAACTTATCAGGTGTGAGAAGTTTGATGTATGATCTTCATTAAGCTTACACAGCCGTGAGAACCGAGTTGTCGATCGAAGCTCGCCGCCTGTCAATCAATGCATATATAGTGCCTTTTTCCTCCCTACACCCTTCGCCCCCCAAAATTCTGGACCTTCAGCAAACCCACCTGTATTTTCTCGATGCCTCGTGAGTTTAGTTATCTTCATCAGTTATCTGAGATTAAAGTACGTAATTGCCACAGGTGGACGCGGTACGAAGACTTCACGTCCCGACGCGAAGCCAGTGGACCATTTATCAGTAAGAAAACATGTCAGTGAATTGCAGCTCCAATTGATTGCATGCTCAGAACCAAGCGCTCCTGGTGGGATTCGGGCTGGTTGATTTGTCCCGCTTGAAAGATGTCAAGGTGTGTTGTAGTCCTCACTTATACTTAACCTCATATTATTGACGGAACATCCTTCTTTTGCGATCTCAGGCATGTCTGGGTGTCCTAGTTCGGAACCATATGGATCTCAGCAAAGTTCCCACCGAACAAACTGAAAGTTTGGAGAACATGTATACGGAGGTAAACTTCTCGGGTTCGTTACGCGACTCGTCAAGTAACTATGCTCTCCATCGGCTGTTATAGATGAAGAAAATCTTCCCCGAGATATTTGAGGATGCCGAGCATGGACCTAACCGGATTTTTCTGCTTCGGCAAGTAATCAACAGAATTCACTACAGCAGACGGGCGGCGTGGCGAAGGGCTTGTGGGAAGGAGTTCACGGAGAATCAAGACATGGTCATCGGATCAACAAAACAAGAACTAGAGGTGAACACACATTTGCAACTATCTGAGCAATTCTCATTTGTTATACCCCAGCATACGAATATTGTTCCGAGTCTACCCAGTGACTCGGAACCTGTGAGTTTATTTGCCGTCGCGTCCGTCAAATTGTTAGTTACTAACTTATTCTGCATTCAACGCCAACTCTTAGGGGATTCGCAAGAGCCCACGTACTTCTGTTCCAACAACTAAGGCTAAGCGGTACATCATCTCCGCTAATAGGGTGCATTTCTCGGTGCCCGAATTAACGACCGGAACGACTCCTGCATCGACTTCAGCAAATCCAGTGATCAACTCGATTAGCTCGACCTCGCAGATTCCACCTTCTTTATCCGAAGATAAACCCACGGTCGCGTTTAGTACCGCTCCCAGCGATACAAGTGAAATAGCTGATGTCAAGTCATTCCTCCAATCGTGTGAACCCTCCATGGAACGTTACTTACCCCACTTCCTCGAGTATGGGTGTACGAGCTTGGAGTATTTGAGGGCCATTTCGAAGTGGCCGCAGGAAGAAATAGAGGCCTTATTGTTGTCCTTACCTGGTGAGACAATGCGTCCAATTGATCTGAGAGTCTTGAGATTGCATTTCAAGCATCATTTTATGTAGCCTCTGACGTTTATATCTTGCACTCGAAATTTTATAACTGTTTCAGGGCGATAAACTCTCGTCCTCGAAAAGGAATGAATTCCTCCGTACTAGTATAACATTATTTCCTAGTACAAGATTAAAATTTGATAGCTGCCTGAATAACCAGTGGGGAAGCCTATTGAATGAGCATCAGCAGGCCGGGCAAACAATGACCAAGTTTCTTTCTCTACTCTCGATTAAATAGCAACGATTGAGTTGGAATACATTCCCAGCCAATACTTGAAGATATTATAGCATCCATATCTCAGTTGAGCTATCGCTCGAGCATTTGCTCCTATCCACCGTACCCATGGTGATCTGCCGACCCCAAAACGCGTCGGTAGCGTGACGCGGCGACGCGTTCGCTTTATTTGCAGTTGTTGAAATTGTTGTCTAAATCTGTTCAGTTCGTGTAGTTTGTGGTCATGCTTGATTCTGGACAAAGAGAGCCGAAAATGTATGAATATGGAGAATCATGGCAAGAATCTGGAATAAATTCTCCTAAACATCTAATATTTACTAATTTTTCCGGAAGAAAAATATATAAACCCTCAGTGAACTTAATGAAGTTCGCGTATGTCTAACCGTTAACGAAGTTTTAAAAAATTGTCAAGGGTGGCCCAAGTACCACGGTGTAGAAGATGAACGGTGGCACTTCTGCGGGGCGTCTGCTCCATTGTCTCAAAAAATTATGGCCACCTTGACAATGAAATGAATCCCCATGAGTTTTCGCTGTGGTTCAAAAAGCGACAGTGGCCTTCCAAGCGTCACTCGGTCCCTTCTTCCCCATTCCTCTCTCGACGCATCCTGTGGCACTTTAAATTAACCCTGCACCTTTAAATTCAAAACGCCATCCATTAATACGCTTTCTTAGCACGCGATCTACGCATCTTATCTCTCGTTGGCCTATTCATCGACTTATCAACAATCCTTCAAGTGCCTGTATTTCTCAACTTACATCAAGCATCATGAAGCCAGGCGCTCATATCCCATACCTAAATCTTGATGAAAGCCTTCGCACTTGTCCCAGCATACCATCATACCCTCCGACTCCGTATTCAGAGAATCGGGTTTCTCACCGGAAAATAGACGAATTGTGGCATAAGTGGCATAATCAGACAGAGGTGAGAAAATTTCTAGTTCCGTGTTCTTTAGCTCTTAGCACTCAAGCAACAGTTTCAGAACAACAGCTTCTCTTCAACCAGGTTTTCCTCTCAAGCGGATTTTTCCTCTCGCTCCTCGGTTCAAGAATTTGATGCACCACCTCCTTCCGCTACTCCATCAACAAAGTCGCGCAGTGGAAGACTCTGGTGCTTTGGCTCCATAAAGTAATAATTCATTTCATCCAACGCTTTAGACGGCATTCAGTTTAATTCCATCAGTTATTATAGAAAAAACAAACCTCAGACACCAACAGCAGTTGCTACTCCGGGTACCGAGAAGAGCTTTCAAGTTCTTTATGACGATATTTGCAACAAGAAGATGCCTTCATCGTCTAAATTGCGGAAGTCTAGACCCCCTAGCAAGCACATATCAACGCCTGATCTCAGGGCAGCGATACTTAGCCCCGAAGCTCTTGGGAAGGTCAACGCCTATTACACCCCCAAACCGACATTTCCGAAGACACCTGGGTCGGCATCATATGGATTCGAAATTAACAGTGGGACTAAGACTCCAGAGGTACTGGGTTTCGCAGATCATGCAACGCAGTCATCCTACGACGAGTGCGAGGTCTGGTTTACCGTCGAAGACGATCCAGAGAATGTGCACCTTCGCACGTTCAGCGATGAATTGACAAGAAATAGTTTTGGGGAAGGTGGTAGTCTTATAGACTCTCGACGCACTCTGGGCCATTCACAGCCAGTCGTTAACCTCAAAAACCGTAGGCAGCGTACGCAAAGCAATATTGATTCGTCCGTACGTTTCCATTCAACTAGAATGCTTGAAGATCTGAAGACCTCATTCTTAACTTTCCACTGAGGAAGATAAGGAGTTAAAAACACCCATTTTGACTATAATCCTATGCACTTAGTCAATGCTTTGTACAATCACTTATTTCTCGATCACTTATTTTCACTCCTACGACGCGTGCATGATGTTAGGGCTTGAATTGGCTATCTAATTATATCGGGGAACGCGCTTGGTCCCGAACACGTGATTGTATAGTAACGCGTTTTGTCACAGATTCCAAGGTTGATAATAGTGACGAAGTTGAGGACACAATTGACAAACCACTTGTCATTTCTTCCATTATTCCCAAACGATTCCGCATCGCTTTCCAGCTTTGACTGAAATCTCAGAAATCGGTAAGTGCCTCAGCTTTTTATCCCGTTTCTTATAACTAAGATCACTTTTTGGCAACGTCCATGGCCGGAAGGGGGGTAGAGATCGCTTATCGACCTTCGACAACGCTTTTCTTTAGAAAAAGCGCATCAAATGTGAGTGGAGGCATAATATATGTCAAGCCGAAGTTCGCTTTGCTGTTCCAACTTCCGAATGGGGATCCCTTTGATGCTGCGCCACACTAGCCCCTCCTTTATAGTCTGCTGCTAAGCTTGCTGCTGCTTGCTTCCCCCCGCTTTCATCCCTTTACCACTCCTACTAAACTATTATGCTCCATTACCAAGACTCTGACGATTTCACTGCCCGTGTACTGGTATGGCTCGAGTCATCAAGGAAAGACAGTTACTCTTTAGCAGGTAAATGTTTGGATTCCGCAAGCACCTTTTCAGATATTGATCAGTCGGACATCCTAGACTCGAAAGAATGGTTCCCATCATCCAAAGCCATTACTTCTCCAGTTCAACAATCCCTTCTTATCGATACTAAAGTATACTCGGGAAAGAAAAGGTTTCATCGCGCGCTATCTGCTGGGCATTCTGTTGATCCTCATCGCCATTCAAGCACTTGCGATCCATATGATACTAAACCCTCACCAAATGCGCTTGAGAGTACCGTTCTTAAGATTAGGACTACAAACAAAGAAAAAGTCTTTTGGTCCCCCTGCTCAAGTTTTGGCTCACACACTGGTACAAGTTCTGGTTCAAGTTCCAGCTCCAAATCCAGATCAATTTCGAGATCAAGCTCTTTGATCCATTCTCGCCATTCAACAAGCTATGGTATTCCCAAAATCCGTCAGTCTCCTGCAGACCTTTTCAAGAATGACAATGCCTCGACCAAGCGCTCTGACATAGAAAAGACCTCTCTGACTGCTAGTTCTTCTGAAGGTTGGCCAGCCGATCAAGATGTACTTCTCTCATCTCTCATGAAAAGCTCCACTGCAGTTGAAGCCTCTTTCCCGATGAATGACCATGATTTTGGACAAGTCTCTTCAAGTGGCGATATCCATACGGTCGTCGACGAATCTACTGCTACTGAACGAAATCGCCTATTTTCGCTTCCGCTACGTCCTCCCAATCCTGTTTCTCGGTTACAAGTAACTGTTGCGTGTAACCGCCCGATTTGCCCCTCGCCGCGTCTTCCCAATCCTCTTTTTCAGCAAAAACCAATTCTAAGCACAGAAGAAGAAACTCTAACGGCGCTTCCTTCTCAGGCTGAGCGTCTTCCTGAGAGACGAAACTCCTATACTTTGTGCATTTCGTTGCAGTCCCTTATTTCTGAGGACGACGTGGAAGTGCCTTCTTCTCCTACGAGTTGTCGCGAGCTGGAAGATTTAACTACCACTGATTTTTCATTGCAGACCATTCCTCTTTGCGATAATTGTGAACTTCTTTCTTCTCTGTCTCCAGGGCATTCTGAGCTGTTAGACTCGTCTGACGCTGATTCTTCTCTGCCGCCCCTTGTTTTCGATGGCTACGATAATGACGGCCTGGTCTTTTATACGCACGATCCTCCCGAAGTCTTGAATGCCAATATCCAGCGCCAGAGGTGGAACTTCGTGAAATATTTGGATCAGCGAAGACACCGCGACCCGCATGCCACGATAATGCCTTCGTCTTTCAATCCTCTCAGGGAGAGCGCGCCATGTCAAGCTTGGAGATGTCTTCCGCGTAGCTTCCATGGCCGTTGCCACCTCACCAAATTGAAAACGCAGCTGTGTGAATTGATGGCCTATCGCCGCTCTCGAAAGTACGCCCATTCTTGTTGTTCTATGCTTTACCGTGTACTAAAGTCACTCCAGCTCCTGCGATGCCAAAGGCTGCCCAGAATACCCGAAGCACTTCCTGAATAGCACCCGTCACTGTCGAGACTGTAAAGAAGACACCCTATGCAAGAAGTTACTCGCGCTGAGATACCGGCAGATGCGCATCGGGCTAGGACCTTGGAAAATCGAAGTAAAGCCCGAGCCGCAATCCGGATTCACGCTCTTTCTTGACAGTATAGTCGTCGATGAGCCCGAGGAAGATTTTATGGATGTCGATGAGGACATACCTGAGAGCCCTAGGCTTGTTGACCGCGATGATTTTGACGATATGTATGACGATGAGCCTGATTCTGGCGATGAGACTGCTCTTCCTATTGTGAGCATGGTGACACTTTGGTGAAGGGCATGCGGCTCTGCTAGGTGAATTATGGCTCAGGTTCCAACTATTATATTTACATTTATACAACATTTACGATAGCATAATGGTTATGATATGAGAATTTGGTATTGCCATTCACATACCGCGCTGGTAAACCGGATTCCGATTCGCATATTACATTTCCTTTGTTCCTGAATGAAACTAGATACTTCGCTACTCTTACAATTCGACGAGGACTTCGTGCCTTTGGATGTTTCGTGTCCGACCTTCGCCACTCCACAACCTAAAACAGATTATACACCCTCCCCAGCGGGAGTTTCTCCGCAGGCGGCACATCCTGCAGCACCCCATCCGCGCGCACCTCATAGCTCTCCGGGTCCACAGTCATCTCCGGCGTCTTGTCATTCCACTTCATGTCCTTCTTTGTGACCGTCCGGCACCCACGCACGGGCTCGCAACGCTTCGCGAGACCGTACGACGCGATGGTGCCGGAGGCGAGGGAGATTTGTGAGACGAAGGAGACGGAGTTGAGCGCAGCAGAGGCTGGCTTGGCGCCCCACATGGGCTTGGAGAAGAAGGGCTGCACGGAGGGAATGGAGGCGTTCGCGTCGCCCATCTGGGTTGGGGGCGTCAGTATACGCTACTGCGGAAGATAAGTATAAGCCGGCTTACCTGCGCCCAGGCGATGACGCCAGACTTTAACACCATCTCCGGTTTCGCGCCGAAGTTCTCTGGCTTCCACAGGACGAGATCCGCCAGCGTACCCACCGCGACCTGCCCCACAAGATGGCTAATCCCATGTGTAACCGCCCTACCCATATACCCGTCAGCCCCAAAATCTCCCTAAAACCAAACCACTCACGGATTAACAGTATACTTCGCCACATATCTTTTCACCCTCCCATTATCTTTGCCCTCCACATCACCAAGCTCCACCAGCGGACCCCTGACCTCCCGCATCTTGCTCGCGGTGCGCCACGTGCGACTCACGACTTCACCGACGCGGCCCATGGCCTGCGAGTCGGAGCTGATCATGGAGATGGCGCCGGTGTCATGCAGGAGATCCTCGGCGGCGACGGTCTCCGCGCGGATGCGGGATTCGGCAAAGGCGAGGTCTTCGGGGATGGATTTGTCGAGGTGGTGGCAAACCATGAGCATCTATGGGTGGGCGGTAAGTAGGTGTATACGACGCGAGTAGGTAGACATACATCAAGATGCTCGTCGAGTGTGTTGTTGGTGTACGGCCGGGTTGGATTGGTGGAGGAGGGGAGAACGTTGTCCAGCCCGCAGACGACGATGATGTCGGGCGCGTGGCCACCGCCTGTAATTGCATTTTAACACCGAAGATGAATGGATATATGGAAGAGTGCTTACCAGCGCCCTCGCTGTGGTAGGTATGGATCGTCCGGTTGCCGAACGCCGCAATAGTGCCTACAAATATAATATTTAGCACCAACGGCAAATCAGACAGCAAGACACATACTCTCCACGAACCCACTCTCATTCAACGTATCTGTATGAATGTTCACCTATCACACCTCCAAATCAGATCCCAAACAAACCCATAAAAAAAACCCAATACATGCCTGAACATCATACTTATCCCCCACATCCAACGCCTTCCCAATCGCCGCCGGCGTCGACCCCCAATCCTCATGCAACTTCAACCCCGCCGCACCCGCCCTCACCACCTCCTCCATCGCCGTCCCGCCCGCATCGTTCCCCTTCCCCGTAAACGCAAAATTCATACACAACCCATCCGTCGCCTTCAGCATATGCCTCATATAGAAAGGACTACTAGTGCACGTCGTCGCGTTCGTGCCCGCACT
>JASFDH010000441.1:0-24116 GCA_036937195.1 Nidularia pulvinata
GAGGAATCGACTCAGATTACAAAGTTGAAGAGGCTCTAGCCAAGCAAAGACAAATAATGTAATGGGGCACAAAATCGTTTACAACGCGCACGGTGCTTTCTTCTGGCTACGTTCATCTATACCTTTGACCTCCCCGCCATATAATCGCGTCTTCCTCATTCCTTTCCTTTTGCCACTTGTGACATTGTCTTTATTTTGTGATAGCTCTCTACATTCTCCATGCCTCCTCGACGCGCTCCTTCTCAAGCTTCAGTCGCACAGTCTCGAGCCCCAAGTCCCCCCGCAGAAGAGGACGACGTAATAGTATCTACGTCCTTCTAGTTCTTTTGATTTCTGAATGTGTGTACGCCAGGAACCTTTTTTTGATACTGTCGATGAGCTTCAGCAGCATGTGAGTTCGGACTCCTTTTTCAGAGCGCATACAGGCACGCTTATACTGAACAATGATCAGGGTATCAATGTCCAAGATATATTGAAGCTCAAGGTATAATCCTCCAGCCATGCTATGCGTTAGGATTTGACAACTGACAGTGCTAAATAGTCAGCTGCCATCAACACGGTTTCCGGAGTGAATATGACGACGAGACGACAGTTGCTTAAGATCAAAGTTCATTTTTGGATCTACTGCTCCGAACAAATAATACTAATATTTATTGCATAGGGAATGTCGGAGGCAAAGATAGAAAAAATCAAGGTATTCGATTTCCGTCTCCGACTCGTGAAACCGCTCACACACCCTCTATCATCAAAGGAGGCAGCTCATAAAATCTTGGTTAGTGTCTCCACTTCGTTGCCGTTGTTTTCTTGACTTTTATTTTAGGGTTCATCCTTCGCGACTGGAGTGGAGGTTCAAGATAAGAGAAAGAGAGTCGTCGCCATCAGTACCGGAAGCAAATCTGTTGACGTGATTCTTGGAGGCAAGGTCCCTCTCTGTCTTATTTACGCGTCTATTCAACAGGAGTTGCGTCTAGGCGGGCTCATGTCGCAATCTATCTCTGAAGGTACTTCCACATAATAACACGGTAAATGCGATACTAAGGGTATCACAAGTTTATGGGGAGTTTCGAACGGGAAAGACTCAACTTGCTCACACTATGAGTGTTGTTGCTCAGCTACCTCCTGAACTTGGGGGAGCTTCAGGAAAAGTAAGCGCTCGTTGGATCCCTATGTATCCTTTCTTACTCGTTCCGTGTTGTTTAGGTTGCATACATCGATACCGAAGGTTCGATTTGGTTCTAGCTTCCCTTGGCTCTTTTACCGATGGTAAATTTTTAGGAACCTTCCGCCCGGATCGTATCCGAGCAATTGCTGACCGCTTCGGAGTTGATGGGAGCATGGCTTTAGAAAATATTCTCTACGGTAAACTGACGGATTCTACTGGACATGATGGGGATCTGACGAGCCTTAGCGCGTGCGTTCAACAGCGAGCATCAGGTATGATGGAATATCTAATAATGGGCTGTCTACTAACTTTTCTAGATGGAACTCATTAACGAGTGCTCCTTACGCTTTGCAGAAGATAAAGATTTCAAGCTCCTGGTATTTATTGCAGTAAATCTGATAGAACTGGCTGATTACATGATCGTATCCAAAGATCATTGATAGCATTATGGCGCTCTTCCGTGTGGACTATTCAGGGAGAGGAGAGCTGAGCGAAAGACAACAAAAGGTAGACTCGTTTTCCTCCTATACTGCTGAGTACCATGTAATGATCTTTGTGATAGCTTGCCCAGGTGAAAACTTCAGCCATAGTTCTCATTTATTGTGAATAACACGGTAAATCTCTAGATGCTTTCAAAGTTAACCAAGTTATCAGAAGAATATAATGTTTTTGGGTTGTTCTCTTCACATCGATCTTGACTAATGTTTTGTGTAGATTGCAATTCTGTTGACGAACCAAGTACAGTGTACGTAAAATCAATACCCATGAGTACTTGCAAAGCAGCCGATGCATGATCATAAGCCGACCCCGGAGCGACCATGACGTTTGTCGCCGGCGGTGCACTCAAGCCCATCGGTGGACACATTTTGTCTCATGCATCTGCGACAAGAATGTTCCTTCGCAAAGGTGGTTTTCCTGAACTCACACGCTCATGGCAACTAAACAGTCTTGGTAACCTCCAGGCCGAGCTGAGGAACGTGTTGCTAAACTAGTAGACAGTCCGGATCGCCCGGAAAGTGAAGCATCCTACAAATTGGATGAGGGTGGATGGGCCGACGTTTAACGTGCACTTTTGCAATTAGTGCGCCGTTGCTACCATGTCTTCTCGCTCCGTTGATCTCGGGTTCCCGGATTATTTTCTTCGTCTGGATTGATTTTCTCTGTGTTGCTATTCTGGACAATAGGCTAAAGGGTTCACTTCACCCACTTCTCAGTCCCTAAATCCAAAAGTACTCCTACTGTTCAAGTCACCCTATACTTGCGGTCCTTCTTTGCTGATGATTGAATTTATATTAGTTATGCTTCGTCTTTGCTATTGGCTTCGTGTTAGCGTATGTAATCCAAATTCGGTAATTAAGAACGTGGAGTGGGCCCTGCGCATGTGGGCCGATCACTAAGATCCACTTCATCATTACTAGCCAACTGCCAGCGGCGATAAACCGTTAAACGAGAGGTAAGTACATATGCACGGCGTGGCCAGGACCCAGTTGAAAGCCTAATTTTAATGAGCCGATGGTAGACGAAAGCATTGCTTATCTTGCTCAGGCTGGCAACTGGAACGCAGAAAAACTACTATTTTTCGGAGACTGCTACGATGTTTCACTGCTCTTCAAAATCCTAGGCCGCCGACGATACTGGACCGCGATGTATCTTGTTTCGATTTTTAAAAATCGACCAAATGTCAAGAGCTCTACGTACATACGACAGTACCGACGTTATGATCCTCGTGGTCCTGAGAAGCACGTTTGCGATCCTTCACATGGTTCCTCTCCTCTACCCCTTGATCACATTCCGGTCAGTTACATTCTTATCCGGGCATATTTTCCTTCAAAAGAGCTGTCTACATGTTGCTTGCCCGCAATCTGACTGAAGATATCACCGCTTTCGTCGAGTCATGACTTTCGCCATTGCACTTCTGCTTCCTTTCTTCTTCCCTTCATCCGTTCTCTCCACTCCGGGATTAGGCTTTACCTCTGTCCCAAATACTTTCCCGGGTATTCAAGGGTGTCTCTCTCAGCCGTCCTTCTTTTCATGCGAGAACACAACCGTGATACAAAATACTTGCTGCTCTCCGACACCCGGCGGACTCGTGTTGCAGACTCAGTTCTGGAGTACTTGGACTGGTCTTGAGAAGAAAGGACAGAAATTGCCGAAAGGGAGCTGGACAATACACGGTCTATGGCCGGATAATTGTGATGGGTGGGCCGTTAACTGTGTCTGGAAATCAACATCCTTAACGCTGCGATGATAGATCTTTCGCGTCGTATTGTGATCTCGGGAGGCAGTACGATCCTTCCCCTTCCCCTGCGACTTTGCCGAATGGAACAGTTGTACCAGCATGGACAGGACCAGGTGTTGATACATTCATCCGTCAATTTGGGAGAGAAGATCTTCTTAACTTCAGTAAGAATCATTGTCCGCTCAACCATTCAAATCGAGTAACACGTGATGATTTAATTAGTGAATTTGTACTGGATTAATCAAGGTGCACCAAATGCTGATTTCTGGGCTCACGAAGTGCTCTTCCTGCTGTCCCTTCTTCCTGCCAATTCTCACAGTCTTCTATGCCAGTTTTCCAAGCACGCGACTTGCACTTCGATTTTTGATGTTGCCTGCTATGGTTCTTCCTATCGTAAGCATCAGGATGTGATCAACTTTTTCGACGCTACTGTGCGCGCTTTCCATCAATACCCCACGTTTGATATGCTTGCTTCGTATGTGTTCCTTTATCAGTGATGTTCACCTGAGCTAAAACTATGTTGAAGATTCGGAATTGTGCCGTCAAACAAAACAACGTACACACTCACGCAGCTACAGACTGCTATCAAGTCCCAAACAGGGTCGGTGCCATACTTTGGATGCAGCCAAAATGGCACAGCTCTCTCTGAGGTGTGGTACTTCAATCACGTTTTCGGAACGGTATGTGCAATATTTCTCGCGTGCCCATCCGGAAATGAAACTGACACCATGGTCCTTGTTAGGAACAATTCGGCACCTATAAGACACTCGACTCTACCTCAAAATCCTCATGCTTGGCGACTGGGCCCATCTGGTATTACGAACGTACTGCTACATCGGAGCGCGAAGTTCGAACATCTGCTTGAATTTAGCGTTTAAGATAATACTTATACAATTCTTGAGCGGTTGAGCTCTAGTAGTAGTCTCGTAGCCTTTCAGTTAATGCTTTCAACTGAACGAATTAAAGCGGCTACAATGACTTTCAGGATACTGCAGCGGTTTTGCACATTACTATTCGAGAAGTTGGACCTTTCACTGCTCACTGCTGGAGAATGAAACTCGTCTGGAACGGCTCATCCACAATTATACCATGCATATGTCATAAAAAATATGTATAATAGTCAATGCGACGGTGTTGGGTGGAGTTCACGGTGATGCTCGATGGAGTTGGAGTACGCGTAACGCGATCAGAAGCTAGTATGATATATTGATCAACAACGAGACGCGTTTTGACACGTGACCGACGCGCCGCCAAAGACGACAACAATTCAAATCAACAACCAGGTTGAGACATTCATTCAGCTTCGCTGCTCGCTCCCACCGTCACTGTGGCGAGATCGTCAAATCCTCGCCCTCTTTCCATAAGAATGACGGTTACGCTCGAGCTCTCCGACATCGCCGCAGATGTGCATACACGTCGGGCTCTCTCTGAGATTTCGCTGTCCGTGGCTAAGGGCAAGCGGATAGTCGTCGTCACTGGAGCTGGAATTTCGTGTTCTTGTGGCATACCAGTAGGATCCTCTCCATTACTTCACATTTGGATTTTCTTAAATTATTATTAGGATTTTCGCTCTTCCGATGGTCTATATGCTCTCGTGAAGCAGCAGTACCCTGATGTCGTCCTCAAAGGTCGTGACTTATTTGACGCGTCGTTATTTCGTGATGCCACATCCACTGCAGTCTTCTACACCTTCATCTCGCAGCTAAAACGATCTATTGACGCGGCCTCGCCTACACCAACTCACCATTTCATCAAGACCCTCGACAACAAGAGGAAACTACTTCGTTCATACACACAGAATATCGATGGCCTAGAAGCCCGAGCTGGCCTTCTTGGAACCTCTTGCCAGGATGCGAAGGCAAGCGATAGGAGCAAGACCAAGATTCGCACCAAGGACGTACGAAACGTACAGTTGCATGGGGACATACACCGCGTTCGTTGCGTGTCATGCTCGGCTGAATACCCTTGCACCGAGGAGCATGTCAGCCTCTTCAACCAGGGCACGCCTCCGGACTGTCCCGAGTGCTTATCACGCGGTGAGCATTCTTGTTATGTTATTTGATCTAGTTGGATTAATCTTCCGCCGATTTCCAGCTGCAGCTCGAGAAGCCCGTTCCGCTCGTCCAATCCGCGTAGGATCCCTCCGTCCTGCAATTGTTCTATACGATGAACCCCATCCCTTGGGAGATGACATTGGAGCCATTCAGTCTGCTGATGTAGCGCGGAAGCCCGATATGCTCATCATTATGGGAACTTCGCTGAAGGTCCATGGATTGAAAAAGCTAGTAAAAGAGTTCGCGAAAACCATTCATGCTTCCGCGTCCCCATCCACTGCTTCGAGCTCCAAGAAGCCTCCCAGGGTTATATTCGTGAACAAAACTCCTCCTGCCCCAGAATGGGCGGATATAATCGATTATCACGTCGCGGGCGAGACTGATCAATGGGTCACCAAAGTTATCGAGGACTGGAAGAAGTCGCGACCTGCAGATTGGGAAGTTCAACAAACACTCATTGCCTCGAGTGGGGGTAGCGGAGGCTTCAAAACTGTTCAAACTGCCATACCACTAACCGCGGCCAAGGATCGGAAGAAGGGTATGAGCATTTTCAGATGGCCGGGACAGTGGATCTAATTGTTGCGGAGTAGATGTCAAGAAGAAAATGGGCGCAGAGATTGAAAATATCGCACCCCCTTCCACTGGAATGCTGCCGTCAAAGGACGGCTCACTTCCTATTCGAGATACCATAGTAATCGCGCCTCCTCTCTCCCCTAGCAAACGCCGGCAGGCGAGCTCACATTACAACGACAACGGTATCGAATCTAGCCCTTCCAAGCGACGCGGTGCCGCTTCACTGAAGAAGCATATTATGCCCGTCGAAGAGAGAAAACTGCTGTTTGCCGAAACTACGAATAGCCGTGCTGCTAACAAGCCTCCTCCGTTGGATATACCGTCCGAAATGGATTGCAGCATCGCGGACCTCTCTATGCGAGACGTCCAGGATGTTATTGTCGTGAAACAAGCAGCGCCGAAGAAGACAATCTCTAAACCAAAAATAAAAGCTGTGAAGCCACGAACCGTGACCAGGAGGGCGGCAACTAGCAAGAAGGTTGATGCACGCAAGGCGAAATAGAAACTCTTGTCGCATACTTCGAGATGGGCGCAACTTACTGCGCCGTCTTCGCCACAGCACGGACTCTCGGATTTCTGCATTGGGCGAGCACTTCAAGTACATATTCCTAACCGCACGCATAGCTATAGGATAAATCTCCGATGTCAACACTACGCACATGGTGCCCGAAATTCAGTATCCACCGTCTCCCTTCATGTTATCTGCTGCTTCATAGTCTTTTTACACTGTATATTATTATTATGTTTATATCACTTTTACGCAAATGCATCATATCGTACAACTCTGGTATCGGCCATTCTACATCTAAATAAATGACAGAAAGGTTTTTGTTGCATCCTCGTAGCAGCAACTCAGTCGCTAATCAGCTCCGACACACTCCAGTCTTCGAAACTGCCATCTGGTAGATAGCGTCGGATGACGAGGGGTATTTTGCGTTGTGATAGCTCTTTTATTGCGATTTGAAGGGCATCGGTTTCGCCGTCAAGTGGTACGAGGACAGGTGCGTTCATGCTAAATGAAAATCTAATAAACGGTGCAAAATTTACGCATGGAAGTCAGAACTTACCTGATCTGCAGTGCCCTTGTCCCCAATATACGTGCTCTCTCGTACTTCGTAAGATATGGCGTTGTGACTCGCTCTTTATTGGGCTGCCGTTCCCCGGTCAAGCCTGCGCCAGCCGCTCCGGTTGACAGCTCCTCTCCATTCACCATCTCCTGGTCATGCTCCGCGCCGTTTATGCCGTTCACTTGTGCGCCATCCTCGTCCATCGCTGCTCCCTCAACTCCCTCTAATGGGGCTTCGCCCTCTGGCGCAAGAAGGTCATAGTTGTCGTCCTAAGAGCATGTTGTTGAGAAAGAAAGAAAGCAGACGATGTGTCAGGCTGTATTCATTTGAGCAGGTGGAATGTACATACAAAGGCATCCTCATTGTATCTATGAGCATGATAAGTTATGCTGTTTGGTAAGTAAAATTGATCGACTAACTCACCCTGGACCTTCATAGTCAAAGTCATCCCCAGCACCACCAGTATAGCCGTCGTCGGACATTTTCCAGAAGATTAATTGGCGTTTTAGAATGGAGAGGTATATTATCTGCCAGAGGAAGGATGGGAGTTGGTAGTAAGTGACGTCGGAGTTTGGAAAGTCGAATTGCAATAATAATACCATATTTTGGCCAATTTGCTTAGTCCGACTTTGTCGCGTAAATAGCGGAAGGTATGCACGCGTCACGTAGCCGGCGCCAAATTTCTTACTTGTACCAATGTTTTCTCCTTTCCACTCTCTCGAACTAGACGGACTGTCAGTATTTTTTTGCAAGACTTCAGGCATCTTTATTGTTTCTCTGTGATGGACCCCCCCTCTCATGACATGTCCGCGGCTTTTCCCCGAAAAGGTGTTCAACAAACTAGACAGGACTCAAGTCTGCGACTGTAGGAATCGGAACAGAAGAAGCTGGCGCTGCATGTGCAGACGACCGGCGAGTTTCTCCATTTGCCCTTACTGGGACGTCTGTGGACTTGCGGGTGTCGTCTTCCGAGGGAATGGCTATTTTGTTAACGATCGGGCTGGTAACGGGCAAGATTCTTTCCTCTGGGAGGACGGAGGATCTTCTGATCCCCATCACGAATGCAACGGCGCGAGTTGAGGAAGAAGAGCCACCCAAAAGACTCGTAGTGTTCTGGCCTGCCCGCCCTTAATTTCCCTGGGTTATTGAAGTGATTTTCCATTTCTCGCGATCTGCATAGAAGAGATTGGGCCATTGGATGTTCTCTGTTTGCAAAGATATGCTATCCTGCTGGTGTGGATATCGGGTATTCTCTCCCTCTGGGTATCGTTCAGCTCTGGGACGGGACAGGATAGACATGGAATGGTAGGTGCAGCGGCAGTTGACTGGAAGTGCTTCTGACATGACAGGAAGCTAGCGACGGGGAGGAAATACTGATGGGATCAGGGGCGATCGGGGAGCTGCATGTGCTCCGGAGGGTGTCGGCGACGTAGAACGTGGTTGATGGCGCGCCGCTGCAAAACGAACCAGAGACATATTCAACGAGGATCTAGACGCTGTTTTGAGGACACCTGGAGGCTATTTCGAGGCTATTTCGAGCTTATTTCGATGCGATTCCCCGGCGGTTCTACGAAGGTACCATAATATTCCATCGCTGTTTATTTCGAGCATATTTCTGGTTCATTTCCTGGGGTCCTCTGGATTTATTGAGTTAGTCACTTGCTTGCCACTCTCCGTGTCGCATTCTCTGTTTGTATTTATTCTGCTTGCTTTCCCTCTCTCCCCAGGTCTCCCTCGACCTCACTCTTTCCCGTACCTCTACCTTCCCCCCGTGCTCTATTACTCTACCTACATTTACTATCCTTCGTATACTATGCCTCCAAAGTTAGCCCCCCACCCCAGAGCCTGGGGCACTCGCTTTGATTCTCTTCCTTCCGTTCATACTTCTCCTCCCCTTGATGAGTCCCCCGTTTCCGCCCCAAAAACCCCGTCTCCTCAGCTCCGAGACGAGAGGCATCCTCACGATGCCAGTGTATTCGTCGGAAGGTGGCTGACCTCACATTTCATACTATCTCTTACTGACTCATTTCCAGCCTCCCGAACGACATTGACCATGACCAGCTCGCCCGCTTGCTTGAGGAACATCTCTCCGACCATACTGCGGTCAAGTCCGTCAAAATTATTCGCGACATGAGAGGTGGCGTCAGCGCCTTCGTCCAATGCCAGGTTCGCTTTCTCCCTTTCCCTTCTTCTATTCCTTGAAAAGCATTGTTGCCTCCAGGACGCAGCCTCAGCATCGACGCTGATCGGGACCTTGCGCTCCACCGAGCAGAAGCCTTTCTTTGGCCGCACCTTGCGCTATGAACCCGCCAGGGCAGTCAGGACCCTGCTAATCTCATACCGGTATATATTGTTGATCGTAGTCTATCGTTCGTCATCCTTAACTTGCTCCTCAGTATCCCGATGCAGATCATACCTTTTAATGGCGTCCGCACCTCCCCATCTGGTCAGCGGTTCGGCGAGAACGTGGAATTAGACCTTCCGTTTGCTATGCGCTTATGGAAGAACCCTCGGGCCAAGTGAAATTTCTTCCTCTTACTACCTTGACCGCATATACTGATATTTCACAAGGTTCCATACCATCGTGTATAACAAAGATGCCACGGAAGCGGAAAGTCGTGCCGAGTATGAAAACGAGACTGGAACTAGCTCCATGGACGACAGACTCTTCTTCCACCCTCTTGTTTTCAACGCCGATGTAAGTAAATAAACTGCCTCCGCGAACATGTCGTTTTAATCTCCCCTCTATACTAGACAATTCATCAAATTGTGGCATACTTTGGTCCGTTAGAAAAATTCAACGTCTTCCAAGGACGCACGGATGTCGATGGTATGCGGTGTTCACAATTCACCCACTGCTTCGCTTAACTTTATTGCAGAGCATCAAGGTACAGCTGATTCCAACGGTGACGAAGATTGGACTATATATCCGCCCCCCCATAATGTCCCCCGCACTCCCAACATGGACAAACGGTGCTGGGAAATTAAATGGGAACATCGCGATGACTGTATAAGTGCTTTGCTGGTGAGTTTGGCGGGATACGTCTCATATTACTCCATTTTAACCTCCAGCACGCAGACTCTTCGCAAGGTCCCCCACCTCACGGTGTCCTGGATCCATCAGCCACATAGCCCGGGCTTTGGACAACGCTCTCCGACCCAGTTTTATCCTTCAAACACTCCCTATTCGTTCAACACCTGCGGTCCTGGAAGTCCCCGTTCATTTCTCGCGCCGCCAAACATGCACCGTCACCAGTACTCTTCTAAGGAACACGGCCTCAGTATCCGCACCACGACCCCTGGAGCGCATCGGCAAGGATTCAATTCGGACGGACGCTCAGCGGCTAATGGCTCGTGCACAACCTCCATTACCTGGACAGAGGATGATTTCCCTCCTCTCGGGGAGTTAAGAATCAGCGGCAAACCCGACATAGGAGTCTGGAGCGAACAGGGGACCACGAGGGACAACAGCGTTGGGTCTGGTATTTTTTTTCTATTCGACTCTTTGCTCATGAGTATCTTGCTGTGTAGCTCTCGCTCCCCGGGACCTCCTACCTCTGTCACTCCCGTCAGCGAACCTGAAGGGCTCTCAATCTTCAGCGGAGACAATGAGCAGGCTTCCGCCTACGTAGGAGACGCGCAGGCGGTCTCCGTCCCTAGTATCCCTGGGTTAGAAGTATCGCAAAAGTCTCCCATGTCACCACCATCTCAGTTTCCAAATACGCCCACCAGCCCAGGAAAAACTTGTTTCTATCGTTTGGATAATAAAGCTTACCACGAGAAGGCTGACCAGGCATTCGATCCCACTACTATATTTGTAGGGGGGCTCGAGATGTATGGAGCGGGGGCTTGGGACGAGGAG
Source organism: Nidularia pulvinata (assembly GCA_036937195.1). Lineage (NCBI taxonomy): Eukaryota > Fungi > Basidiomycota > Agaricomycetes > Agaricales > Nidulariaceae > Nidularia > Nidularia pulvinata. The sequence goes on from JASFDH010000441.1 coordinate 10,958, forward strand.
AAGATCAGAAATGTGTTTAAGAAATTCGAGGGCTTAGAGAGCGTCAATTTTGTGCGACCACGTAAGAAAAATTTCCAAGACGGGTTTCTTATATGCTTACACTACTCATCAGCACATGCACACACCGCGTTCGCTTTCGTGAAGTTCAACAACACTGAATCTCCCGCCCGTGCCGTACAAGAAGAGGTATTTCGTAACTGCATCTTGTGAGGATCCTCGACTGACGAATTTATTCTCTGTAGCATAATCGGGTTTACGACGGACGTACAATGCGGGTCCAGCTGCGTGGCGCTAGTCCTCCTAACTGGAGGCAGTATCGGGGACGTGGTCGGTTTCAACACCACTATTTCACCCATCGGAAGTATGACTTCGACGATAAAATGTCCGAAAAAAAATTCCCAGAAGAGTCGCGTCAACATGGTTCCTTCTCGCCTGAGACGGAATACAACGACTCCAGCGCCATCAATAGCCTCAAGCACGAAGATAGAGAGCCCGCTGCTATATCTGTGGCTGATGCGTCTCCTAAAGCAGCAACAGAAGCCGACACAGACACATCGCAGAAGGCGAACGCCCTTGTACCACTGTCTGCCCCTTCAACCACGTCGCTGGATCCACCCTCTTCGCCCGAAAGCTATCACGAGTACTATGAAGGCGTCTCTTCAGCTCCTGGAGTCTCTTCAACCGGCTCTTCGATGCCTGCCGGTACTGTCCCCACTGCACCGACTCCCTATGTATACATCCCCAGCGGGGGGTATTATCCTCCTCCAGTTTGGATGCCACCTTACGGACATGCACAGTACCCTTCGCCTTACTATGGTGGATACCCCAGCTATCCTGCCGCTAGTCACCAGGGACATTCATCTTTCGCAAATCCTCCGGAGGTTAACGGACCTCCACCTGCTGGGCACGCTCCCTGGCCCTCTATGGGCATATACGGGGTATGTATCCTAAATATATCTGCAAGGCGAACCTGTATCACATCTAATGCCTCTTTTACAGTCTTACATCTCATATCCTACCCATTCGGCTAAGGCACCCAGCATCGATCAGCCAGTCTCCCCGCCGGGAAACGGCCAACCTCCTGTTGTACCTACTGGATTCATTCAGAACGAGCACGGTACCCTCATCGCGGTCTATCAACCCGAAGCCTTGGACCGCTACATGTCGGCGACGGGGGGTGCATCGTCCGCTACCGTCGTCCGCCAGCCGACAGTACCTTCTACTGTCTGGTCCCAGTATCCTCAGGCTCAGGCCCAGTTGCACCCGTATCCAACACCTCTTCCGCTACAGACTCAGATGGCTGGCCCCCTTCGTCCCTTCCAACACGCTGCTGCTACTGCAGGGTGGTCTCACTTCGAGCAGCCTCCTGTGCACATGCTGCCACACGCAGGTGGATATCCCCATCCAGCAGCCATGGGCCATGGGCCAGGTTTCCGTGGACGGTACAACAATAACATGGGCCCCATGAAGCGCTCTGACACGCCTCTCAATCGAGGAAAGCCGAACCGCAAGGACCAGCCAAATGCAGGTCGTCACGGCCATGCTCGTTCTTGGGGTAATCGGCCGTTCCGCGCCAATATGCGGAACTCTGACCACTTTGATACAGAGAAGCAGGATGGTTCTGGCGTCCTCGTTCCCTCTTGAACATTTCAACCCTAGCCACTGCGTAGTTCCACGAATCCTATTCACAAGTGCCAATTTGGGATCGCATTATTTTCCAATCCTTGCGCTTATTTTTATTCATCCATCTTCCTTCCATCCACCACGTTTGCAATCTTTCTTCTTATTTTCCCGTCGGCCCTCTTTTACTGTGCCTATTTTATACTCGCCCAAAGTGACATAACATATACATTTTCATATATTCTATTAGCATTCTTTCCCTTTTTCATCTTTCCTTTCCGCTGCCTCACCTTCGAGTTCCAGGACATTTTTCGTTTTCTCTCTATTTCTTTTCTCCCCCTGCTCGTTCTTCCTTCTGCTCATTCCTCCTTCCTGTTCAATTCTCTGTTCCTATTCATGTTCCGTTCCTGTTCTTCTCCCCCTCCCATTCGTTCTCAACCTCCTATTCTTCCTCCTCCTTGTTCGTTTTCGAATTCATTTCGTATTTCCTCCTTACGTCTCCGAGCTTTCTCTCAGATCCTTTCGTTTTCGCTTTGTGTATTTCTCTCTACTTTACATCCAATACAAAACCCCACACCTATAGGCTATCCCACTATATGGGCCTTCGTCCTGTCCCCAGTTTGTAAATAAGTAATGCCCAGTACTATTCTTCTGGCATTTTTTGCCGTTGAGCTAATTTCTGCGTTTGAGCTTGAGACTTCCTGTGCTCTTCCATTTGCGGTGGCATTTCTGCGAGACAGTCACCTCATACTAGCGCATGGTGCCTTAGACTTCAGTCGTAAAAAAAAAACGTAGTCGTAAATCAGTGAAGTGTGTTCTGTACTGGGGTATGCAAAAATTATTACAAGGAGTCTATATAGATCTGACAATACATCAAGTAGTACAATGTTCGAGAGAAAGAGATTGGATGGATGGTTACAACCGTTGATACTGAACGGGAGTTAGGTTCGTACTGAAAGAAAGATAAATGAAACTCACTGCATATGTTGGTTGCGATTCTGGTACTCATAGAGGGCATAATTGACGTTACAAATCGTTCAAAGTGAGTAGTGCATGTTGTATAAATATGGGCTGGAGCGGGCTATTAGGTTATAGTCGAAATCTACAGATAGTGTAGGACTCGTGATGGTCGTTTGTATTCGTTACATCTGTTACAACAGATTAATGGTTTTCATACATGAACACTGCGATGATAGTTTACCTTATCGTGGAGAAGAGAAAAAGCCAATCATCGTTTGTAACCGGAGAACCATGATAATTGGACACTGCCAACACCGGCAATGTAGACGCCTGCGCGCAGGCGACATACCTGTGGTATAGCATGCTAGCAATTTAGTTGTCTGTTGGGTTGAAATAGGGTTGGCTTTACGTACAGTATCCGCAACATCAGCACGAAGGAAGTCCACATGCAGATCACCGTTAGGCATCCTCGTAATTTGCCGCACCTCCCCAAAGTTCTAAAACAGAGTTAGAAAAGGAACGAAAACCACAAACTGATTGCCACTCCTACCTCACACCATCGTTTCACGCCCTCGAATTTGCGCACGTCTTTAGTCCCAACGCCGCTAACCACTAGTTTTTTCTTTTTCTTTTGACCCCGAGAACTCAGCGAGGAGAATCCCACCCTGGAAAACGTGCCCCCAGAGGAATACGCAATAGATGGACGTGGCGTCTTGGTCTTGGCCGGATGTATATCCGCTGGTTTCTTTGCCTCGCTTCCAGCCTCGTCGTCGTCAAGATCAGCAAAGGTGTTCAGATAGGAGGCCGGCTTGGGGCCAAAGGGAACGCGTGAAGGGAGCGTAGACGATGATCCGGATGTGTGCATAGATTGCACGCATGGTATGTCGTCTGTTATGTCTCGTGGAGAGACGGGACTTTGGGAACACACTGTGCCGGAGAAGGTAGCATCCGTGCGGGTGTGGAACATACTTATGCGGGACAGATTTCGCGAACGGATCGAAGCCGCAAAAGATGGCTTAGATGGCGTGTAACAGGAGTAGTTCTCCGGTGTCGTCGCGGATGTTTGGGTACCGAATGTGTCTCCGGAAGAAATACTCGGACGAGGTGGCTGGAAATTTGATTCAGAGGGCGAGATAGACGGTGAACTAGGTGCTGGTGAAAAATGCCCAAGGACGCTTGGCCGCCATCTAGACGGTCCAGCTTCTGCGATCTGGATTTTGGATGGATGACTTGAAGTGGAGACGGGGGTGGTTGTTAAGCTCGTGGATCGTTGATGGCTTACTGTTCCGGGGCTAGGATGAGAGCTGCGGGTAAAAAGAGACATACGAGAGAGCCGTCGCGGAGACGCGGTTTCGTTCGAGACAGCAGGAGAAGCTGAACGGAAGGAGAGGCTAAAAGTACGGAAGGACGTTGGTGTGAGGAGACTCTTGGATTGTCTCCTGGAATGTGGTGAAGTCGGGGTTCCTGGCATCTAACAAAGATCTTAAAATATAGTCGTCAAAGTACAGCGTCTACACATACCTGCGGGGTATCTGGGGTATTTGGGGGAATATCTTCGTCCTCGAGGAGGTCATAACTGTTGATTGTTGACGCGTCATCTCGCGTTTTGGTGCGTTCTAGAGATATCCGCGCGAGATCTGGATACGCGAGGTAAGGGTTCACAGAGGTCACGCTGCGGGCGTCATTCGCTGTGTCCTCTGACTTCTTGGTGGACGATGGTGGGATCTGCTGTTCCTTTATCCACTTGTCGAGCATACTGGAGCGTCGACGTCTGGGTTGCTGGAGTAGGGGGATGACATTGAAGGGGTCCTCGTCCGGGGTGGTGTAGGGCGTGTCGTCCATAATATACAGAACTATTATAGGTTCAAGGAGACATTATGGATACTGCATGGAGAAAATGAGATCTGTCGTACGTGTTTAGGCTATCGATATCCTTTGCTGGGCTAATTGAGCGGCAGCTAACGTTTAGGTCGTGTGGTGGCGTCGTCCGAAAGAGCAATCAGTGGCCGTAAAATGAAGAGAAAGATATATAAACGGCGACAAGAAGGGGTATCGGGTGTTAGCTGGATGACATGAGGAGAGAAAGGAGGAAGAAAGCGCGTCGTGTTGAGAACCGAGTTCATGCTCAAGGATGTTGCCTTATCGGGCAATGTTGAAGTTGAGAACGGGAACGAGGCAAAGAGACCCTGATATCACGTCCCGTGACTTGCACGCCCTCAGGATACACCAATCAACATCTACGCTTCTATCTCCATATTCCCTGCCTCTGCCTATTGACTGCCTCAGAAATATCATAGCACCCGCCTCCACAGGGATACCTCCATCTCATATAGTCCCAACGTGGCGCAGCGCGAGGCAGCTATGCCGTATCACCTGAGAGCTGGGCGACGCTGCGGCCTGACTTTTGTCGTACGATTTGCGCTTCTGTCTCGGAGCCATTAGCGCGCTTTCTCTGTCGAAGAGAAGAACACGGTACCGAATGTGGAGGTTATTATACGGTCCCGGCATTTCGGTTCGCTATTTCGAGAGACTCAATAATGCGATCCAGGATCGTCTTGAAAATTTTCGCCGAGGGTGTTTGCGCGTAGCGCTGGCCTAGCACGAATCCTGGCGTCTCCTCCTCAGTGGCGCCACCGCTCCCCTCCACGTTGTCCAACACTCCCGAATCCAGTAGCGTTACTAGATTTGTATCGACAGGGAGACTCCCTAGAAACACCAGATGTTCTCTCCGTGCCATCTCCTCCCCTCCTCCCGTAGAGAACACATTGCTTATCTCCCCGCAGCACGGGCATGCATATCCACTCATGTTTTCAATCAGTCCGAGTACCGGTAGATTGACCGCGCGCGTAAAGGAAAGACATTTCATGACGTCCATAAGAGCTACAGCCTGTGGTGTAGTGACCACAACTGCGGACAAGCGAGAATGCACTCCAGCCATGTGCTCCATAAGTGACAGATGTTCGTCCGATGTACCTAGTGAACGCAGTCATAAGTCGTGATTCGGGTAAATGAGGGGTGCCTGCAGACCTGGAGGTGTGTCTATAACTAAATAATCAAGGTCACCCCACCGCACGTCGCTCAGAAACTGCCGAATCATCCCGTTTTTCTTCGGCCCTCTCCAAACTACGGAATCTCCTTTCTTTTTGAGGAGAAAGCCGACGCTCATGCATGCCAAACGTGCCTCGGCACCGTCAGCATAGACAGGCACCCATCCGCTGCTGCTCTGATGCACCGCTTGTTCGTCCACGCCTAACATTCGAGGAATGGACGGTCCGGTCAGGTCGACATCGAGGATCCCGACCCTTGCTGTGGGGGAGGAACCATACAGGCTGAGGGCAAGCTGTGTGGTGACTGAGGATTTTCCAACGCCGCCTTTTCCTGACAGGACGAGGATAATGTTCTTCACGGATTCTAGACGACGAGTTACGGCTTCTTGGAGAGCCATGAGATGACTGATGAAGGATCAGAAGAGACCCAGGTGCGGAGACTGTCCATTCTAACAAGGATGAATAATACTATGATCAAGCCTTGATTTAGGGTTAGGAGTTACTCTATGTAATCATACATCGTACACACTACTATTGAATGAAATTAGACCTGCAAAAGTTCTGGCTTGATGTTCTGAAGGCCTCTTAGCTTCGATCCCAAGGATTTTGAGAGAATGAAAACATACCAGTTTGCATAACCGAGCTATAAGGCCAGCAATTTGAATCAGTGTCCCTACACCTTCCAATACACGCATGTGTGTAAACCCGATTTCCTATTGGTGACCGTAAGCATTGAATACAGCTGCAATTGAAACGTAACGCGGTAGAACACACCTTGATGTACTCAAGTTTTGTGTATTCAGGGATCCTGAATGGAGGTAAATAAGGACGATGGACAGACAGGAATGGAGACGGCGTACTCGTCAAAGGTTTTTACAACCCTGAATATAGTGACCACAATGTCGACTGCGCTATATCCTTGATCCCAGAGTTCGTTGATCTTCTCCAACGCACTATCCACATCCCCTTTGATGCACGACCTTATTGCCGCTTGTATGATGATGGGATGTGGTTGGTCGCAGACCTTGAAAACGTTGTCTCCGGAGATAAAACCGAAACCAGAATGGGTGGACTGAAGATTATTGATTGCTTGACGCATGTCGCCTTCTGAGGTGAAAATAAGTGCCGTAAGACCATCGTCGTTGTACTCCACCTGCACTCGGTGAGTTCAATCGAGCATCATTGACTAACAAGCAAAACGAACCTTCTCCATTTCACAGATCTCCAGAAGGCGCTTCAGGATTTCCTGGTCTCTCAATTTTGCGTACCTAAGAATTGCGCATCGACTCTGAATAGGTTCGATGATTTTGTTGCTCATATTGCAAGCGAGACAGAAACGTGTTGTATTCGAGAAGATCTCCATTGTTCGCCGCAGCGCTTGCTGAGCTCCAGGAGTCATGCTTGAGAAAAACGCCTCGTTCAATTTGAGGTTTTAGAATGGGAGAGTAAGAACTGCACCTGTCTGCTTCATCGAGAATGACAATCTTGTGCCGGCCAGGTGGCAAAGTCACCTTTTTCTGGGCGAAGGACTTGATTTTGTTACGAACAACGTCGATTCCACTATCTCAAGAGTAAGAATAATATTTAATTTATAATAAAGACAAACTCACCGCTCGTCGGATGCGTTCAGCTCCAGTACCCCTTCCTTATACGCATCTCCTAGTAGTTGATGGGCCAGACAGTGGATACTTGTTGTTTTGCCAATACCCGGCATTCCCTGCGAGGCTGTAAATTCATCAATGACTTACTGCCATGAAAGATACAACTTAACTGATATAATGATGTGAGGGCAGTTACCATCCCTGGCAATGACTTTCAAGCGCTCAATGGTATCGTTGTTGCCGACCACGTCGTCCAACACGATGGGCCTATATTTCTCGACCCTACGAGTATATTTAGCTTAGTGTAAAAAAAATGATAAGATATTCCAGGCTCACCAAGGCAGTTCATAGGGTATTTCAGCAGCACCTTTGCCCTTCGCGGCTGAAGATGAAGACATGATCGAAAGCAGTGGCAAGACGCGTCGCGTCACGCATGGTCACAAAATGGCACGCCCATGTTTGTCGATAGCCTCGCGAGCAAATAACCACAACGTAAATTTCGCACCTGCGAATTTCGTGACGAACTCCTAAGCCTCGGGAACATTATGGCCTGCTCTGCCCAGCGCCTGACCTCGCTAAAACGTTCCATATTTTCCTCTTTTTGTTGTGAGTGTTTATTTTCAGAACCAGCACTCCAAGGCTGACCATAACATGAGGTAAAAGGCGGCCCTATTCATCTAAAGCAGTGTTCTCCAGCGAGCTCCCTCAACCACGCCTCAACTACAAAGACATCTCTGAAAATGTCACTTCCAAATCACTGAACGCCATCAACCGAAAAGCCCCACTTCCTTCGAATGCCACTGCTACTGTCGCCCGCGCGTACACAGAGACGAAACGCATATCAAATGAGCTAAATAGCAAGCGCAATGCGCGCTCGATGGTCGGGGAGAAGATCAAGAAAAGCGCGGAGATGAAGGACGATGCTGCGAGAGATGCTGCACGTGTTGAGGCTACGAAGCTGAAAGCTGAGGTCAAGGAGCTCGAGGCGCAGCTTGAACTTGCGGAGCAACAGTGCCTGACATGGGCTTTGGCCATACCAAATGACACACATCCTGCCTCTCCTTTAGGGCCGGAGTCCGCTGCTGCTATACTGTCAACACATGGACCGGAACTACTTCCTTTTACACCGGAACGTGATCATGTTAGCATCTGCCGGAAATTCGACCTGCTGGATCTAGAGAGCGGTTCGACGGTAACAGGATCGTCATGGTATTTCCTAAAAAACGAAGCGGCTCTCCTTGAACTTTCCCTGACAAACTATGCTATTTCTGTTGCTATCCGGAATGGCTTCACACCCGTGACTGCCCCGGATGTCGTCCGTTCAGACATTGCAACTCGATGTGGATTCCAGCCGCGCGACGACTCAAATCCTCCTGTTTCACACATGTATCATATCACGGCTACGAACCCTTCTTCACCACAGCTGGTTCTGGCTGGGACATCAGAAATTCCATTAGCTGGCATGTTTGCCAATAAAGTATTCCCTTCCTCATCGCTGCCTCTGAAGGTTGTCGGTATAGGACATGCATTCCGTGCTGAGGCAGGAGCGCGTTCAGCAGATACCCGTGGATTATATAGGGTGCATCAGTTTACGAAGATAGAATTGTTTTCCGTCACAACGGAGGACTCTAGTGAAGAGATGATGGAAGAAATGAGAACAGTCCAGCAATCCATTCTGGCAGGGCTTGGACTTCCTTTCAGGTGCATATTTTTCTTGCTATCAATTTTTTTTTCGCTGATTATATTATAATTCCACAGAGTGCTTGACATGCCTACCGAAGAACTAGGAGCCAGTGCGTACCGAAAATACGACATGGAGGCATGGATGCCTGGGCGTGGAACCTGGGGTGAAGTAACATCTCTATCCAATTGTACCGATTTCCAAGCCAGGCGCCTACACATCCGCTACCGTCTCCACGAATCAAAAGATGCATCCGACTCCTCGACGCCACACGCCCGACTTCCCTTCGCACATACATTAAACGGTACCGCCGCTGCCATTCCACGGCTCATAGTAGCCCTTCTCGAAAACGGCGCGTTCTTCGATGAACATGGTGAATTGGCTGGTATTCGTTTGCCGCAGACGCTGAAACCCTTTTGGGTTGGACACGGGAATGGAAGGGATATAATCCAGTGGGATTAAAACAATAGCTCTGGAACCATGACACATTCTGCATCTGTCCTTCGGGCGTTCCAAATCCAGTATACCGCCTCCCCACTCATAAAGGAAATTAATTTGTGACGCCCGGTGGTTCCTGCACATTCATCGATGGCAAGTCCTCGATCCAGGCTATTGCAGGAGTCTGCACTGCACTTGTCCTTACTCCGGCAATATAATTTCGCGAGGAACGTTAGGATGTACATGGGTATCTTCGCGCCCGCACACACTACATATTATACCCTTCCCTTCCTTCTTACAGACTATGTACATATACATATACGTTTACACGGCATTCCTTTCCTGAGATCATCTGTCCGGGATATCATAACTCGCAACTGACCACCGCCGCCCGCTGGCAAACTTTCAACATCCGTCGCGTCCACATCACCACTTGGTCGAAGATCGTCCAGCTGCTGTGTCATCTGCAAACGGGTCCGCAAACGGGTCGTCACTGACCGTCGTGCCATTGTCGTGCGCAAACGGAACTCCAGCGGCGCCTTCATCATCCGATACCGTGATGTAGCTCTTGCGTCTGGACGTACTGGCATTGGCATTGTGAGTTTCCTCGTCAGATGATTCGTAGTCGCTAAAATCCGAAAGCGACCCTCGCTTCATATCTTCGTCAGGACCAGAACCATCGTCCGACAGCGTAGATGGTCGCAGAGGCGGAGGAAGATTTGTCGAGGACGTCCCAAGAGACCCGAAGTTCAGATCTTCCAGATCTGGGTGAACATGGGCGTTGCTCTCCTGAGCCCTAGCCTTCCCCCTAATACTTCCGATCTTATTTCTCTCCACTGCCGCGCGCTGCTTCTCCTGCAGCCTGGCAATCTCACCCTCGGGCACAGAAATGTTAGCGGCGGCCAATCCGGCAGTAATTGCCTCGGAGGCATCTTCAGTAGAGCCCTGCTTAATGGCAGATAGCTTGTCGTACATCTCCAATGCAGACATGATACGCTCGTTGGTTTCGATCAATGTGCCAATCAGTTCTTCGTTCTCCACGAGCTGTCGCATTAACTGTGAGATACAGTGGCGATAAGAGAAAGCGATATATACCTGAATGTATCGAACGACGAGCTTTCTCGCGCTCTTGGCTTTGGTTAAGCATTCCTGCACGCGTTCATTCGCCTGAAGGCTGTCTGTGTCAGGGTTTACGAGCTGCATGGATTAATCTGAGTTAACGACTGCGATATCGGCGCGAAGGTAAGACCAACTGTAATGGCGTTAACGAGATTGCTTGAGGCTTGAGACGCGTCAACGATACTCGCTAAGACTTTAGGCTTGTCCTGTGGATGTCATTGGATAACGGGGAACTAGCTGTAGAATATAGAAGCGTACTTTCTCAAAATCGAATGGAGCTCGCTTTGGCTTGCTCTTATTCTTTCGCCGTTCTTCCTCCTCTCTCCTAGCTTGCTCTCTAGCCTCTTCTTTCTCTTGTCTAGCCTTCTTCCTGGCCTCTTCCTTTTCCATCCTGCGCTTTTCCTCGGGTGTAGGAGGTAAACCTATCATCTCGGACAGCTCACGCTGTGTATGTGGTCCGGATTTGCACTGCTTATACAGCCCAGCAACAAGCGACATAGACGGATCTCCTTTAAACTGGTTTTGCCATGACGCGAGAACCAGCATCAATTTCTTCTTGACCCGCTTATCCGTGGCTGTGTCCGCCGAGAGGTGTTTTATGGCGTCTGTAAGTTGGCCGTCCGCGAATGAAGCTGAAATTAAGATGAGTGTAAATGGATCTGAACCTCTAATCTTGGAATAATGGACGTACATTGGAATTTAGTGCCACAATTCTCTACAAGTGCTTTCAAGAGCTATTGCAAGACCTGTAAATGAGGCATCACCGCTTCACTTATATAGAAAGGATGCGCACCACGAGAGAGCGATATTGCTGATGTGCATTGCCGTGTTTCAACTTCTTTCGAATGGCGCGCGAAGCCTCCGCGGGGCTGTGGCAGGAGATGTTAGATACGGCGGAAGACGGATTAGGGGTGGCATACCCTGCAGCCTGCAGATTGATAGCATCGACTAGCTCTGGAATGCTAGGATGTGTGTGGATGGAATGAACGGCACATATGACAGAATCGGTTAATTACCCGTCATAGGCTTCCTCGGCGATATTGGCTGCGGTGAGAATGTCTACCCAGTCTGTGACGGACGACTACGGCGAGAGAAAGTCAGAATGGGGCAGGAATAGGTGAGGAGCACGGACGTGAGGTTTCTCTCTTCCAAACGCCTGTCTTGCAAAGTTCAAGGCGGACATGGCGCGAGTCGATGACGATAAGACGTCGAGTTGCACGTAGCCTCGTGTATATCTAGTATATATCTCAGGCCATTGCCAAACAGTTCTCCGATCACTGCCGATGACGTACTTGCGAAATGTCATCATCGTCGACTTCTATGGCTGCATACCACTTTCGTCACCAATGTCTACCATATTAGGCCGGGCAAGCATCCCTAACCTCAATTTGAACCAGCCCTCTATGTCAATCTCCAATTACAATCATCGCCTCTATTAGGTAGCGTCGCATAAGATACAGCTGTTCGATGCCTCCATCGCGCGCGTGTGTGGTAGATATGGCATCATCGTACAAATCTAAACAAGGTCCTTCATAATCATACTCCTAAAGCGAGTCAAACGACTGCTGTCGCGTCATCAAGAGCTGTCGTCGGTGCTGGCTCCATTGCTTGTCGTCCCAGCGTGTCCACTTGTGCTACCTGCGTTCTGTTGAGAAGTACCCGCGCCAGCTTGCTGAGGTTGTGGCGGAGGTGGTGCCTGCTGTCTCGCGATACCATTTTGCATCACCTGCGGTGCAGTTGCAGGTATGCTGACTCCCACAGGACTTTCCAGGTACAGCCGAATAAGCACCGTCTCTAGAGCCGTCACGCTCGCGAGGGGATACTCGAAGCCTCGAGCGTGCCCTCGAACGGAATTGAACAGCGTTACCATATTGTCCCAACGCTCCTGAGGGAATCCCGGTGCCACCGGTTGCGTATATTGATGGACAGGTGGTGGAGCGGGAGCGGGATATCCATACGGTTGAGGCGGCGGAGGCTGCGGCTGGTACGCGGGCTGCGCTGGGGGAAGCGGGGCTAGCATGGAAACAGACGTCGTGTATGCTGGCGTTGGTCCTGGTTGCGCCGAGGGGGCAGGACCCGCTGGGAGAGCACTCTCACTGCCTGCAGGCGGAGCTGGACTCGCGGCACTGCCGTCGTCGCCAGGCGCGCTTTTACGGTGCTCCTTTTCCTGCTGAACTGCAGCTTTCCTCCCACGCCGCGTGAAGGGAAGGTTGGCGAGCCCGATTTCATGTGAGTGCTGCGAGATATCTAGCGTGATTGTGGAGTAATTAGACGCGTGTTTAGAACGGGGACAAAGGGGACCTACAGCACGCGCGGACTTCCTCGGTGTCGAAATACGTTTTATAGCTAATGGACGCTGGGCAACCCACGCCTTCGAGCTATGTGAATAGAATGTCAGTTTGAGGCACTGTTTTCGCCGCGCCTGGTTACGCACCTTGCGACTGGGGACTTTGCGGACTCGGTCGGGATGTTTTTTTACGTACTTTTTTCTCCCGCTGCGGGAGTGTCGAGCACAGACTAGCTTGGTATGGTCCTTGAAGCGGGGCGGTACTGCCTTGCTCCCGTGGGTGTCGCCCTGGGAGGGGGTTAGAACGGATAGACGTCGGGGTGGGCCAACGCACCTTCACGAACTCGACCATCTGGCGCTCCTCCTCAGCATTGCGCCAGTCGTGGAAGGCCTGGATGTTGGCGAA
>JASFDH010000442.1:0-24094 GCA_036937195.1 Nidularia pulvinata
TATGTAAAGGCTGTAAAGCACAGCAAAGCTGTGCAAGGCTGTGCAAAGCAGCTGTGCAACACCATATTCTAACAACTGCATCCAATTGGCATCACCATTACAACCTACACCATATGTGATTGCCATACATGGTGCAAATCTAGATGATGGTGGAGCAGCTGGGCTCCTAATTGCTGTACAAGTGACGTTTCAAGATGGGATGGCTACTAAATTTCTCACTGATGCATCATGGAAAGCAAGCCTAGATGCGCCTGCTGGCTTTGAGCAGCCTGATTTCGACAACTCAACATGGAACTCTGCTGTTGTTGAAGGGGGCTACCCTTCCGCTTCTACATGGGGCCAAGTTTCTATACCATCTACATGCGTGTCAGTAGCAATTGCTACACCTTCCCTCACTGCCACAAGCTCCATGCCTTCTCTCTCAGCCACCACCAGTTCCACATCTTCCCTTTCAGCTACCACAAGTTCCGCTTCTTCGCCTAACAGCATGGGTTCAACTGGGGAGCATAACGGCAAGAAAATTGGTGCAATTGTCGGGGGTTCTGTTGGCGGAGCTGCAGCAATAGCAGCAGCTATCCTAGCTTTGTTAAGCGCGAAACATATCAAATATTTGTTGGGCTCATTGGTAAGTAATGCTCTTGATTGCGTGATATATGGCTATAATAAAGTGATCCCAAGGCTTCTGCTTTGTTTGGCATATTCCTCTTTAGATCCAGGCGGATGGTGTTCTTAGTCAACGACGATCTTGGTCAAACGCAAGTAAGTCTCTTGGCATCTTAAGCAGTGCGTGATGCTTAAGAAGCACAATCCTAGATTTCTCTTTTCCTTACCCCTCATAAGACAATTTCGGATATGAGTAAAGAGGCCAACGAGAAAATACTTGTATGGAAGGTCCGTATATCTTTAGACACATGGTTAGTAATATGATATTCATGACTTTTTCGATAGGTGTTTGATATTGGGGGTGCACGTAAGCATGCGGATTATCCATAGACCTTTACGCTACTCACTTGGTCTTAGAACGACACTTCGAAGTGACCGTGCCTTGCATGTAAGTCATTTCAATTATTCTTATATATACTTTCTCATGTCAGGGCAGTTACAAACAAGGTTCCCCAGAGATTGGGTTTGGAACCATTACGGATAAGGGACATTCTGTGGAGTGTATTAATTACTTACCTGCACCGGTAAATTTTTGCAGGCTGTTTTAAATTTTGATACTCATATAACATCGCAGATGAAGGCTTACTTAGATGAAGATGACATTTGGCGTCCTGATGAAGAGACTGGAGAAATGAATCCAACGAAAAATGGGAGATCCAGATTACGAGCTAGGAATCGTAGTGTGCAAGGCAGCAGAGTTGCTGTTGGTACGCGGACAGCCTTTCTTTTTTTATCATTTCCTAAATACACAACAGGTACGATTGATGACGATAACATGGATCCATTCTTATTACTTGAAAAAGACGCGTTCAGGTAACGATACTCTAAATTGCTATGGATCTGGCTAATGTGAAGAAGTCCTGACGAAGATGGCCCTTTTTATCATGCCGAGGGTGACCTTTACCTTCACGTCTTTAGGTCCAATGGGTACAGACGTAAGGCAACCCGATTTTCTGTTTCTGCTGTTACCTGACTGAAACAACAGCGGGAGACTACAAGGATACAATAGTGAAGAACGTAGAGAGTGACAGACTCTCTCCTCTGGATGGAATCAAAATTAAGAACCTTCTCCCGGTAAGTGGGTTTTAGATTATCGTCTAAGAAAATATGTAACACTGACATCGTTTGTCTGCTTACGACTTGGCGCATTCGTTCTGCCGGCCAGGGAAGGTTGAAGTTAGAAATTACCCATAATCGAAAGGAAGACGTCAAGAGGTATAAACATGAATGTATGATCAAGAAAGATGCGAGAGCTTCTTCTGCATACCATTCTCTAGAAAGCCAAAAATATCCTATCTGATTGTCGAGTTCGAGTATCTACAATATTTCATACATTTCTTTTCAATGGCAATTGCAATTAATTTTCAGTTATATGAGGCTTAGTACCTACCCACCTTGCCAGTGAACACCAGTCTTAGCTCCGGGAGCTTAGGCATCGACTATGACGAGTTATTCCCGACAATATCAAATAGCTCAAGCCTCTCACACTGCAAACACATCGATATGTTTGATGGAAATGACAGTGACTGAATTCCAATTAAGAAAAAATTAGTTAATGTCTGCAAAGAAGCATTCGCTCTGGTGCTGAACCCAGGTCCAAACTGATCAATTGCAGACGGAATCAAGCGCTAAACGCCCCTTGCGGTTTATACGGGTGCAAGACAAAGACGCCTGCTGGCAGCACGGCAGCTATTCTTAGCCTTTGTCTTACAGGCTTTGCATATCAAACTGTAACAACCAGGTAAAATGGAACACGCTGGAATTGCACACAGCGCAACGGTTGGATTATATGTCCACTAATACCTGGTTCATTACAGCCTGTAGTGCCCGTTACCCCGGTGACGCAATGCCGGGTCGTCCATACTATTACTAAGGCGTGACGGCTCCGCTATCCCGTCACACAAATTGCGCAGCGGAATTTTTTGAAAATTGCTTGCTTGTATTGTGATGTGACTCTCCGTCACGTTCGGGCCAAGATCCGGCAATCTACGGTGTATCATGTCGATTGTCAACCCGAATGCACATATCTTTCTCGGCCTTATTCTCGGCGCTCCGAATCACTCTAGAAATTGCACCTCGCGTATCTCAGGATCTATGACAGCGAATTATTGTTTGGCACTACGAGCAAGTGCCCAGGAAATCGGTATCCTTATTGGATGCTCCATTTGCACTGTGTATAGCGTGGTTTCTTTGCAATGCGACTTTGGAACTGTCAACAACCCATTCCCGCAGTCTGTTGTTGGACACACTCAGGGTTATATCTATCCTATCCATTCCTGCATGGAGTTTAAAAAGGTAAAAGTGCTATGCAGGGCATCTGATAAGACTAGGCTTTTCAATTTTGTTTTTGTTGCGAAGAGAAGGTTCTGTGCCGTGTAAAGTTTCACCATCCAGCATTCAAAACTTGAAAGTACGATCTAAAGGGAGACGGCATGATCTGAAAAACAGGTCTAAAATTATATATTTCTTGAGCACAAGATACATTCAGCAGCTGCTACATCGGTTCATTGTCCCGACAACATCTCCAGCTCATCCGCCTCTCCCTCCTAGGCTTACTCACCCCTAGCGATGCAATAAAACCCTATGAACAAATATATTAGTCATATAACCCAGCATGCTTCTACATGGAAATTATAACATAACTGACCTAAAAAGAAAGAAGGGCTGCCGGCTAGCTACCACCAGCCCCGACTGCGAGCCCTAATACGGACGGTGCATCTCCTTTGAACAACATAATATTACCTCATATCCTCACCTTCATTCAAAAACGCACCTTGCGTTCAAGCCATTCCGCCCTCCGCCGTTCGAGCCCCTCCACCCTTCATCACAGCAACGTAGACTGCTTAGAGTGCACAGTGTATATATCGCGCTTGTCCATCATCGACGTGCACGGGGTATTCTGTGTTGCAAACAACGAGAACCACTCGCCGGGAGCCTGGGGAGGACTCCCCCCTGCGAAATACCTGCGAAAGAGCTCATTAGCGATGTATCTTTGCACGCCACCTCATGCAAGCAGAACATAACTCCGACCTGGAAAGAAAGGGAGGGCCGCCGCTGGTTGCTACCTGCCCCCCCATGGCATCGAGGCTTCCTCTGCCCTTTGTCCTTTGTGCGTGGCTCTCCGTCGTCGCTCGCCCTTCACGCATGCGATTCTTCGTCGTCCTTCGTCGTCTTCTTCGGCCCCTGGGAACATCTTGCTTAAGGGTCAGTGCACAATATAGTACCTACAAGCCAGTGCATGTAGCACGGCGCCCACGATTCTCTGGGACCCCAGCACAAAGAGAGTGACTACTAAACCTCTCCGCACCTCCACCTCCAAGACATGCCCCTTCGAATAAAATACAGTCGCCTCTTGTCTCCACCTTCGCTCAAACGGGCACATCCCACTCCAGCCCCTCCATCCTTCTCTCCACCCTGAGCCGTTCCAGCTTCCCCCTCCGCCGTTCTAGCCTTTCCACCCGTTGCCGGAGCACCGCAGACCGCTTTGGGCGCGCAATGTATATACCCCGCTCCTGGTCACGCTCGTCATCGCTCTCTATCGAACTCCCATAAACGCTACTTCCGGCTGTCGAGAGTCTAGGTCCAAAGAAGGTCGGCGAGCTGGGGGGGACAGCGATCTCAAAGGGGGGGTCCAGGTCCGTCTTGACATTCCGACTAAGGACGAGCGGCGAATCCAGGGGCGTGATAGCGAAAGCGTGCACATCCTCGGAATCTGAAGGGCCGTCCGTCAGCTCAGGGAGGTCTGCAGAGGGTGGTCGGGTTTGCGAGGCGATGGGCAGGAATCCGTTTTCGATGGTCGCAGGATGTTCTACGTCGCCAAAGCCGTCAGCGTGGATGACCTTGACAGAATCACTCGCCGGGAGTCCTGGGAGGGGCTTCTCATCGTACGCGGAGAAGTCGAAGCCGCGCGTGGCCGTGTACGCATCCACAGCGCCGGGGCGCGTGCATGCGGAGGGCGCAAGGAGGGGCCTCCTCTCGTGGACTGACACTGGCAAAGACAATTCAGCAGGACGAGCGGTGGGGAGATCAACCGCTGCGGTCGGGATCGGGAGGAGGGGCTTGCAAGGCCTCCATCCCGGGGTGAGACAGCCGGGGTGCACACGCGCCGAAGGCTTGAGCACTCCAGGGCGGAGGGAGACTGGCACGTCCAACGAACCGTCTGCCTTACAATGGGCCTTCGGGACGAGCAGATGCATCGGATTGGTGTCGGGTCTACCGCGCGCTAAATCAGCATTAACAACTCCGGACGGGGGACTCACCTCGATCCTTGGTACCCTCTCTCCGGGCGGCAGGCGGCCCCCAAACGGCGACACGCGTAGGGCCTCCTGCACCTCGAGCAGGATCTCAGGAATGAGCTCCCACGCGTTGCGCGGGTACGGTTCTTGCCCGGGGAGGTACTGGAAAATCTCCCCAACGCGCGTGGAGCCGAACGGAAAAGGCTCGAGGTGCTCTTTGTGGGGCGTGGTGGGCTTCGGGGCTGCGTGGTCCATGAAGGCAGAGGCGTACCGGTCTCGAGGACCCATAATCGCATTCAGCGCCGCGCACTCCGCTTCAGTCCTCCCACTCAACCTACCGACCCCGCTCGCACCATCTGAGACACCCCCTTTACCCTCCTCCCCCTCCTTCTGAGGTGCCCACCGCTCCCTCTCGTCCTCATACATCATCTGCATCCACCCCACCTCCGCAATTCGCGCACCACTAATCAAAATACTCCTCACATTTGCATTCACCGGCTCCTCATACATACGACGCGCCTTCTTCTCACCCTTCAGTGCGCGCTTCACCTTCGCCGCCGCCTTGCGGCCCTTGCTCTTCAGCACCGTCTTGGCAGAACCAATATGGAACATATCTGAGGGTTTTGGGGGGTTTGGGGGTAATGGAGGGGATGGGGGGTTAGGGACGATGGTGGTAACAGACACGAATGTGGGGTGTTCCAGTGCAGGACATGTAAAATATAAGCATTTGGGAATGTCTGAGAGCTGCGGTGTCTTGGATCGGGGTCAGCGTGAGGCGCGTCTCACTTGGACGTGTTAGACGCCGGCACCGCGCGCCGAAAGGAGTATTTGGATGTGAGGACTATGCCAAACAATGAGTTATCGTGGAGAATGCGATCTCGTTTCGTCCTCTGCTGCCCTTACGTTACCCAGCGAGAAGCTATCGATGCCACTGCCCCTAATGGCTCAAGTGCGTGGCTCAAGTAATATCACTGTGAAAACTAGTTCGTGATTCTCGACACGCCTGAGCAAGTGAGGTTTGAACAGGCCTGTCGTGCTTCTTCACCGCTCGTCATCCCGCTCATTAACGGGAATACGCTGCTCAGATAGCTTCAATCTTCCCCACGACGCACATTGGCTGCATCTGTTAGTTTATTGTCTTGATTCTAGTCGATCTTTCTCTGCTGGCATCTTCCGTTCGAAAACTTTCGGTCCTCTCCCACCCTTCTAATCGACCACCCCAACCGCGCAGCCACATCTGGAATTCCTGTGCATAGCCGTTCGCCATCCTCAGGACTCGTCCTCACTCCTGGCTCTTCAACAACGCATCTTCATCACCAGTGCACGTCATATGAGTCTGAGGGGTAGCAGGCGGCTCGCAATTATGGCGTCATTGTATCTGCTGAATCCAGGCCTTGAACGTATCCTTTGGTACGTTTCTCGTCCCTTCCCTTCCCTCTCCCCTTCCTGCTGACACCTGGTTCACAGAATCTACATCACATCATCCCCGCCCTACTTAAGAGAGATAGCACACTAGTTCATCAGGCGCTGTAGTTTGGCGCTGTAGCGGAAAAGAATCAGGCTTGCGTGCTCGGCAGTATTTTCAGTTTGGAGGAGTGTACGATGCACCCGGGGCGGGTATGCAGAGGCATCCTCTACACCATACTATATATACCCTCCGTCGTCGTCCTTCTTTCTCTGGATGTCAAAGTGATATCATTTTCGTAGGTTTTGCGACGGATCTGGATTCATAGCTCAATGTAAGGTTGGCGACTGAGGTGCTAGACTTGCGGCAAATCTACCTCACATGGTCCCCAATCGGACGGCCGAAAGGGATACCCGTACGTGGAGCCCCAGGCGGACGAAGCGTACTGGGCTTGACGATCAATCGTTTAAAGTGCGTTTTTTCTCATTCTTCCCCCTCCCTCCTGCTATCTTACCGATTACATTATTCCCTATAGCTCTCCACCACCCAACATTGACTCATGCCGACATCCATGGCACCACGGTCTGTCCGGGCAACGTAATACCCACCTGCAAGCCAGCACCACCCCTTGCGCATCGTCATCCCGAGCGACAATAACGCTTTTGATGTCCTCTTGGGTACATCCTCGACGTTGCATCCTCCGTGTCAGTCTCAGAAGTGAGGATCGGTGTGGACCTCATTTGCGTCGCCGCTCTCTCTGCCCAACATCATTTTACAGCAGCCACTACAGCTGCGTTACGGCGCTGCTCCTGGGCGTGAATCCGCGTAGAAGTGCACCTATCTTACAGTGCGTTGGTTGAGCTCGAACCCGTATGTACGTTCTATATACATTTTGATAGCCCATGACTATACAACTAATGCTGGATCGGTGACTACGACCAGGCATCACGAAGCAAGTGCCACCTCCAACCCCATCAAGCAACTTACGCGTCTGAAGTGGCCAGACCCGCAAGAACGTTCCTGCGAACAAGTCATTAGCTATAGACCCCCGCACGCCGCCTCGAGGGTGCCTCAAGATAGCTCTGACTGAAAAAGTGGGGAGGCTGCCCTACACATCATCTTCTTCCTCAGCCCCTAGAAGCATTCCGGTGAAGGGCCAGCCCACAAAATGATACCTACCACCCAGCGCGTGGACCATAGCTACAGCGAAACTCTAGATGCTCTAGTCAGCCACGGGATGAGAGACCCAGAGGCACTCAACATCGATGACTGAGCCGCCCAGCGTAGACGAGTTCAGCTAGAGCACTTGCTGTGATGTCTTGGGTGGCGGGACGTTCAGCGAGGCGAGCAGCGCGCCCCTCGCTATGACGAGCGGATCCGGATTGTGTATGGGCTTGGAGACGTCGTCAGACGGGTCTGTCGCATCAGGACCTACACTGTTCCAAGTTGTATTCGCGCCATCGCTACCTGAGGCACCCCCTTTCTCCTCCTCCGCCGCCCGCTCCACCCCATCCTCCTCGTCGTCCACATAAACCATCTCCCAAACTTCCTCCACGTCCCGCGCACCGACATTCCTCCCCTCACCAACACTTATCCACTCCTTATCACATACCTTCTCCTCCTGTCTCAGCGCGCGCTGGATGCCGCTCCTCGCCTTGGCAGCCACCTCGCTGCTCCTCTTCTTCAAGACCGTCTTCGTAGCATCAAAACGAAACTCCTTTCCTGCACTTTTGGGGATGATGTGTTTGGGGGCGGGGGCGCGAGGAATAGAAGGTAGGGATCATGACAGTTACAGACACCAATGTAGGGCGCTCCGAATGCGGGACACGGGTAGATAAGCATCGGGAGGATGTCTGAGGACTGCGAGCCAGTGCGCGGCGCGTTATATTTCAGACGCCGGATAGTTACTTTGATGAAGACTACGGCATATGCCTAAACTTATCGAACACGCTGCGTGTCCCAGTTATACCTGTGCAATCAAGTCGAGCGCGCCCGAGTTAACGTCGAACATGCACAGGGTGGAGCTTAGTGTATGGTCCAACCCGAAAGTCCCCAAGTCTCAGCCTGTCCCGAGTTTACGACGAGTAAATAACAGCAATTCATTTCTACTCCTCCATACCATAATACAGTTTAATTTTAATCCTTCCTTGTCTGTAAGTAGCACTGTCCAATTCCGAATAGCAGAGTCCCATCCGAAGCAAAAAAACTATAATACAATTCCTCTCCGTTGGTATTGTTAGTCGCGCTGAATACGACGTGTCTTGGTCGTTTTTTTGTGATCTATCTTACATTGCCTAACCGAGAGAGAAGATACAAAGAGGTCAGCCAGCGGTAGTGGGGGAAAGGACAAGACGCACGCGTTTTCGATGCCAGTCTTGTTCTACCACCTAAGCCGAAGGGCGAAGCAGCGAAAGAGTCAAACAATATACCGCAGAGAGTGAATACTAGAACGAAATGCGCACCCACTTCAAGCTCTAGTGTTGTACGCACCGCGTACTCACCCAGAGCCAACTCACGCCCCCCCTCACGTCTACCGCACACCCAGCCACAACCCGCTATACGGAATCTGCCCGTGGTCCACCCTCCACTTCCATTCCTCCCCTTCTCCATCCTGTCCCTGCACCCCATTCCGCTGCCCATTCCTCCCCCCATCGCTCTCTCCATTCCCCTGCCCCTCCCCGCCACCTCGCCCCGCATCCTCGCACAACCACCGAAACCGTGCGCCTCCGACCCAGAACACCACCTGCTTGAGCGACGGGCAGAACATGCGCGCCTCGACGACGAGCGGGCGCATTGCGTAGGGATGGGGAGCGGGCGCCCAGTGGGAGAGGTCGCATTCGAGGGTAAGGAGGTGCGGGAGGGAGAGGAGGGCAGTGTGGAGGGCGTGTCGCTGGAGGTTAAAGGGGTGGGAATGAGTAAGGGAGGAGAGACGGAGAAGGAGAGAGAAGAAACGTACATTCCCTACTGCCAGCCTCAACACTCCCAGATGCCTGACCCCCGGACACGCGCGCGCCACCTCCCCCGGCACGCGTCCACCCACCTCCTCCGGCATCTCCAGCAAATTTAGCGCCCTCAGCGTCTTCCCCGCGGCGCCCAACCGCGCCAGCAGCGGCTTCACCCGCTGCACCGGCACGTCCCCTGCATACAGCTGCGCATGCGACACGGGCACGCCCGCCAGCACAACCTGCATCCCCACAGCCAGGCTGCCCTCGAACACGCGTAGGCGCGACAGACTCCCCGCAGGGAGGGGCAGCACGTCCTCCGCCCCGCTCCCAGGCGCCGTGTCGTACACCAGCAGCTCCCGGAGCTCTCCTTGCTCCGCAAGGAAGCGCACCAGGTCTTTATCCCAGCGCGCCCTCACCCTTGCCTCCCTAAGCCGGAACGCAATGCCAGCATGGGCGAAGATCCAGCTGTTCCCCCCCGTCGCGTCCGTCAGGGTGAGCGCCTCCAGGCCCTTCACAGCAGCCAGCGCCTCGCTGAGCGCCATCCAGAACTGCGTCCCCAGGGGCAGCAGCGCGCGGCGGTCGGGGTTGAACACCAGCGCGCGCACGAGGGCCGCGAGACGGGGCGCAGCGGCGAGGGTGCGGAAGAGCAGCAGGGCGCGCGCGGGGGCGGTGAGGGAGACGGAGGTGTACAGGCGCGGGAGGGCGGCGGCAGAGAGGGCTTTGCAGGTGAGGCAGAGGGCAGCGAGGTCGCGCCGACGAGGGGAGGCATATTGCGCGATGCGGGCGCAGAGCTCGGGGGAGAGTGGGGGGGTGGTCATGCTCGTGGTCGTGGTCGTGTGTGGTGTTGTGGTGTGGCTGGGTGAGAGGATACTGCGACGAACGGTAAGTAGGGTGCCGTACATGTCAGAAAACTAGGGACTCACATTAGCGTCTACTCGACTGTCCACGACGGGTGTTCGTCCTATCCTGCTCGATGCCATCTGAGTACGCTGCGCACACCAGCAACTGGCAGACGACTCACTCGAATGACCGTCTGTCTATCTATCTAGAGTCCAAATTCCAGCGACGCGTGTTCCAAATGAAAGATCCTATCCAGTTATAAACCCCCTAAGTACGTGTACGAGGGTCCAAATTCTAAATTTTAACCGTGGCCAAGTCGTGTCAGAGAAAGGTGAGCAGCGTCCATTCCTTTTCTGGCCGCGTTCCTGGGAGGACTCGAGCCGGGCCGCACGGCCCGGCTGGCGTCGCACTCCATCTTTCGACAGTCCACAACCCCTATTCAGTCTTGCAAAACGAGATATTGCCAAAGCATTGGAGTAAGATGTTATGCGTGTGATTTAAGTTCCGGGATCAGAAACGATTTTCCCAGTTGGACCAAGTTCTTCAGATCTTCAGAAGCCCTGGGAAATTGTGGTACGTAGAACTGCCTCCGAAGAGTTCTCACTCGACAAGCGAAGAGAAGCTTTTCTTGAACATCATGCATTTATCCAATGGGACGAACCTCACTTCTTTAGCCCAACATCTGACCTAAAGCTCTGCCCAGCCGAGTTCGTCGCCTTTAAGGTGTGTTCGACCACTTCAAATCACGTGTCTTGCTGTATTTTCTACATTTTGCGAACGGTGAGAGCTAAGGGCATAAAAACCGAAAATATCATCCTGCGGATTGTGGGAGCATCTTGAAGAAAGAGACTTAAATTCTTATACTAGTAATAAGTACGTGGGCTTGACTCATGGACTCAAGCCATGCAAAACATCTCTTCATAACGTGCATTAAGGGGGAATCGAACCCCCGGCGGGTCGAGACATGAATTCGCTAAGAAATGGCAACGACCCAGGTTACCACTACCCCATTAATGCCTAGCGAGACATCAATACAGTATAATAATAACGATTACCGTAGACATTTTTCTTTTCATACCGCTTCTTAGTGACAGTCTCGTGTGCAGTTGCTAGTGGTTCCAGTTGGTGACTCATCCTGTTCTGCACGTTCAACTTGTTTCTCGCCATTTTGCTCAGATCCTTGCATTCATCGTTGTGCGCTTTCATCTACATCTGCGAATTCTAGAACTCCTCCCGTCTACTTGTTCGTTCAATGTTGCTACTTTCCGACTCTGAAGATCCCAAGGCATCAGTCAATCTCAAGGACTACCCTCCTGAACTTCTTCTCGAAATTCCTGGACACTTGGATCTTGTAGATGTATTCTCTTTCTTATCGGTAACTCACGTCATCCTTACCCTCCATAGCCATACTTGTTTTAATTTTTATTGCACAAAAAAATTCAGGTTTGTTCGACATTTCGTACGCTCTCTCAGTCCCGTCTACTGTGGACGCACGTTTTGGAGAGGACTGGGCAAATGCGACCACTAGCCTGTCCTGTAGGATTCGATCTCAATAATGCCAATATCTGTGATCTCCGTCGTATCGCTGATACTACCTACCGGAGAGAAACTAATTGGAGTCGCGATCAACCTGCAATCTTGGGGGAAGTACATTCCATGCATCATTCGGAATGGGATATAGAGAACAGAATCCTCCACGTAGTTCCCGGAACTAGGATCGTAATTCTTCACGAGGGCGGTGATGATCTCCTAATCTATGACATGGATGGAACACAACCCCCGCACAAGATTCCTGTTGATTTCATGAGCTGCGATGCCAATGGTCATGTGCACTACGATGAGCTCGGAAATCATCTTTTTGCTGCTATTACACGAAGTCCTCCTCATTTGAATCAGTAAATTTCAACTCAATTCGAATGAGTTGTTCTGAACATTTATTTTCTAGACGTCAATTGAGCGTTTTTTCAATACGATACCGCGGTGGGCGACAGACAACGACCCAGATGATCT
Source organism: Nidularia pulvinata (assembly GCA_036937195.1). Lineage (NCBI taxonomy): Eukaryota > Fungi > Basidiomycota > Agaricomycetes > Agaricales > Nidulariaceae > Nidularia > Nidularia pulvinata. The sequence continues at coordinate 12,099 of JASFDH010000442.1, forward strand.
ATAATGTCAATCTTGACGTTCAATGCAAACATTTATTCATATTGAAGGACATTGTCGGGATTGTCTCGCGTGAACAGCAAGAGCCTGGAAGGCTGTCTATTGACGTCCATAATTTCAAGACAGGTCAATGCAGAAAAGCTATAATTAAATTGGATGCTACAGTAAGTTATCCTTACTCATATGTCCATAAACATTTTGATACCCCGATAGTACCAGGAAGCATCTGATATCTTTTTCTCTGTACATCAAGATAACCTCTATCTTCGCATTAGCACTGAAATGTTCCAGGAAGTGCGCTTTTTGCCCACAAGTGATCTTCCGCTACAAGGAAATATAGTCCACGCATGCGATACGCCGGTACAATGTGAATCATCCCTTGTAATCAGAGTCGAGAGGAAATATTACACAGAAGAGGATGCACATTTATTCCTTCCTGAAGAAGTGCAAGAGAAATGGACACCAGCTGGCTTCCACATGATCGCAACGAGGCCATCGCATGCATCGGACTCATTTGCTCCTTTGTATAGTCTTCCGAAATTCCGCTTCTGGCCTGCGCATCCAAGCATCACAGCATGTTCCGGGGATGTTACAGCGTTACCCATGCTAAATACTCCAATCGTCTCTGGAAGTTTTGAGCAACTTTACAGACGATTCGAGTCATACGACCCATGGCCCCTTGCCTTCAGCTCGTCAGGAGCTTATTGTGTGATGATTTTCCCTATCAACACCGCCGAAGAGCATTATTTGCTCGGACTTCATCTCATTCACTATTCGACAGAAAAGGGCGAGATCCGTGTGCGAAAGCTTGAAACTTCTTCCTGTGTTGACTTAAAGTTTGTAGACTCCATTGGGCTTGATGAACACTGTGGAGTTGTATATATTTTAGATCACATTCATAGACACCTTGCTGCAATTCCTTATGCATAAAATCTTATGAGTATTCCTGGGTATGGAAGGAGAAGGTGCTTGAGAGGAGTGACAACGGCATTAAAAAAGCCGACTTGGCGCCAAAGACTCCTTGATATTTTGGTCCTCCGAGCCCGATATCCTTAAAAAAAACCTTGACACCCCCTTGTCGAGGAATGGCCGAATGTTACGCTGGAAATCCTGTCAGGTATTCATATAATACACTCGTCATGTCCACATTCATATTATGCAGCGAGAACGCACTTCATCTTGTTAGCTTACTGCTTAACTCTGTTTAATGCAAGCAAAAGATTAGATCTTGAGCAGCCACGGGACGCATTAAGGGGGAATTGAATCCCCGGCGGGTCGACGTGAATAGTTACTCAGGAGAGAACGTTCTGTATGGCAGCAACTCAGGTTACCACTACCCTAGTAATGCGTTCCTTGCACCGTTTGCAATGATCTCATGGGCTGTATGTACTTTTGAAGTGCGTAGAATAAGGGCCAATCGGTGACTCTCAATAACTCTCAGTCAGAGCATTTTGATCTTAATTGTAAATTCACATGTGTTGTGCTTGTGTTGCTCCTCCATGGAACTCTGGAAGTCTCGCGATTGTTCTTCTATATTTGATTTATGTGCCCAATTCTGGCTAATCGTTACCATAAACACCGAAGTGTAATCATAAAAGAGGCGGAGTTTCTTAATCATTCTGGACTCTGATACATTTATGTCGTCATCAAGTTCGAATTTTTAAGAAAGTCTCTCATTTCTAAAATTTACGCAGCATCCAAGGTCAGAATCTGAGGTAATATCGATACAATTTTTCACGTCGAAAACAATGACTGGTTAGCCATTATCTGGGTGAACATCTGCGCTGCGGCTTGGCCCGTAGCAAGCGATCCAAACTGGATAAACCGTGTTCAGTGGATGTTCTTTAGCCCCTTGTACAGACCGGAAGGCTTACCTTGTATGCAGGAACCTCGTGTCCCGCTCCATATATACGTACATATGAGAAAGTGCCGGCATTCTTGAACTGACCCGCCTTTTGTCCTGCGACTGTATATGTTTGGAACTGTTGTTGCTGGAGTACAGAAGTAAACTGCATGTTCAGAGCGCCGACCTGTCAATATTCGTTCTGATCAACGAACAGGACTTCTAAGTCGCAGAAATCATACCATAGCTTCGACACCGTTGAAATTAAGAATGTAATCCTGTTAAGGGATGATTTAGCATCCTCTCTCCGTCAGTCCGATGAATATTCTTCCTTACCGCATCTCCATCGTAAACTATAGTGCGTATGCCAGCGTTGATGACAGTCTCTAAATCTGGTCGTGAATTTCTCATCCAGTCCCCTATCACCGCATCAGTGAATTCGGATGCACTGAATCAATTAAAACGCCTATTTACCAGTGGCTGCGAAATTGTTGTACACATTATTGTTTGTCTCCTGCCAGGTAGCTTCCGCGCCGATTTTCGATGCCATTTTGTTCAAGTAGCTGGTAATATCAGGAGGATACTTGTCCGGATTTGTGGAGGGAACGTAATAGACCTGCAAAAGATATAAGAAGTCGCCAACCTCATCAGTACGAAAAACCTTACGTCAAAGTTTCCAGCGAGTGGTGACAAGATGTCGTTATTGCAGAAACTCTGGGCCTTGGAGCAAACCGAGTTGGATCCGCCGTTATTGCACGCCGTGATCTGATTAAATCCTAAGCGTCCAGAAATTAAGAGACTTTCAGAATCTCCATATGCTAACCTGTGCACGGCACCCGGTGCTAGACGTCCAAGATGTGTTTGCCTTTGAGATAACGGACGCTGATACAAGAGCATGATAAGGGTTGCTTCCTGCGTAAGTGATATAGCCCGGATACTGGGTCAGCGGATCCTACAGAACGGCACATATTAGAGTTTTCATTTTGTTCAAAGAGTATCAGAATAGGTCTCATACTGTCAAGCCGTCTCCGACACCGAGAACTTTAAGGTTCAAGGGAATGCCGGTAACTGTGCCAGCGGCAATGGCAGAGTTTTGGGAAAGGAAATGGCTATCGCAGAATACATAATTAGAGATACTCATAGGGGTAAAATGGAAGGCTTACGCAGCAAATGTTGGTCCGTAATGTCCACCATATCTAGATTCGTAAATATTAGCATAAATTCAAAGGGGTGGTGAGAGGACCTACGATTCAGTCCAAATGGCCAGATTGTTTTTTGCAAACTTCGAAAATCTCGAATCGGATAGGAAGATTTGCATGAATGTCCATATATCAGCGGCAGCTTGCTGAGACGTGCCAACGTTCAGGTCTCCATGCGAAAATCCTACGCCAACAGGTTGGTCGATATACAGGACATTCGCGTTGTTGTTCCATGAGTACGGATTAAGTGTCACGGATGAGCTGTCGTTCGTAATTCGGCAAGGCCCGTGCTCTTGAAGGAGACCAATCATGCTAGAGCTTCCAGGCTATGAGGAGCATCAATAGGCGTTCAGCGCTGTCACATTAATGGAAAATTCAACATACTCCTCCATTAAACCAGAGAGCCAAGGGTGCAGTGTCAGGGTTGGTTCGAGAGGCGAAGAACCAGAACCTGAAAGACATTCAGAAAGGGATATGGACAAGATAATCTAGTTCGGTTTACCAAATACTTTCAGTGGCTGTGAGATCGCCATATCCAGAGGCTTGATATACGCCGGGTGTAGTTTCTGATTCATATTTAGTCGGAATGTATAAAAGAGAGCAGAAATTTATACATACCACATACTCCAGAGTTCTCAACGACTCGCAGTTTTCCGGGCGTAGTAGCAGCCACGCTAAGTGCTTTAGGTCGCGGGAGAGGCGTAGCGGTGCTGGGAACACCGCCAAGGACGCCGTCAATCACCGGTATTTGGCCCGCCAGAACCCTATAGATGGGGAGAAGAACCAGCAATGACGAGAGCGAGAGCAACATGGTTGATATTCCACTAGGAGTGCAGGTCATCGTAATAAATGTCGGACATTTATAGAGAACCAGGAGTTATTTTCGACTTTGTTACATGCGTGATTGTAGAGAATGCGGCTCGGTTGGATATCATCGTCAACTCCATTTTGTTGCCGCGGCTGTCTCGATCTTGCGCAACCCTGTGGCCAGAAGCGCAGGAAGCTCGTAGCACATGGATTATCGATGTTGCACGTATGGAGCCTCATAGTCGTTTTAATAGATATGCATAATCATAGAATCGCCGCTTTGCGCTGACCTAAAAGGTATGTTATAATTTTATTGTCTCCCTTATGATTAGTAGAAAAAGTTGAACGAGCGGTACCCTGAGTATAACGCTCGAAAATGTCTTGAATTTGAATGTGAAGTCGATGTAAATGTGAAATTTGTGAGGTGGCATACACATTATGGTGCAGAGTCGTGGAAGATTAAGTGATGAAAGTGGCAACTAGCTTAGGCAGTGGGTTTAAAATATAAATGTTTTTACTGGTAGAAGAACCGGAAGGTCGACCGTTGCCGTAGATAAGAATTCCAGCGTGACCTAAATCATGTGGAGCGACATCAATTCTCTGGCGTCTCCGATGACGGGAGCCTCGGAGTGCACGCTGGCGGCAAGAGATATTATTTTTTTTAACACGGGCTACTATGCAGTACCGGCTGGCGTTCAATTAAGATGATTTAGAGCCACTTGTACTCGGAAACATCCACTGTACTAGCAATGAAGACCATCCCAAGTGCATGTCAAGCACATCAGCTCCAAATTCACGCAATGGATAAATAGTTTTAGGACATCCAGGAATAACTGACACAGCCGGTCAGATGAATAAGAGCAAGCAGCAGAAACAGCCTGAGCGAGAGTGTGATGGGTCATCATCCGAGTCGACATCATACAGGGCAGAAGGGGGAGGAAACATTACGTAAAAATATGGCAGATTTATGTACATATATTTGGAGCACTTGCATTTAGCAAATATGTGCAAATGAAAACTTCGCATTCTCCCTCACAGCGTTACGAGTTTTCTTGTACGTTTATACAGTTTCACACTTAGTCCCATATACCATCCGTGAGGGAAGGCTGACAGTATGCCTCATAAACGTGCAAAGCGTAATATCCGAGAACACCTACAGAAACAAAGGTATATCATATATCATCTTAGAGGAAATGCACTATCTAATTTCTTTTTTTTTTCTTCAGAGGGACCGATCTCGCGCCAGGGAAAGACTCTATATGCAATGAAGCGATACCAAAGTCCGCGTCACGGATTTTAAACGCCTCTAGTATCCGGGAAGAGTGGAAAAAGAAGCGGAAATTAGACGAGGATGGTGGAGGCCGAGATGGGAAGCGTAGGAAGACCGAGGGCACAGACGGATCAGGCAGCAGGCAGAAAGGAAAGGAGAAGGCGGCGCTGAGGAAGTTGGCCATTAAGCCTGGAGAGTCGATTCAACACTTCAATAGGTGCGCACTGCTCGTTCTAGCGTTGAATATAGCCGTTGACCTGCCATCCTTCATCCAGGCGCGTGGAGGATGACATGCGACCTCTTGTAAAATCTGCCATGGAGATATCGAATGCCACATCTCGAAATGTACGGAAAGCAGAAATTGAAGCCAAAGTACTGGCCAAAAAGTACAAGAGTAAAGCTAAACCTGTCGTCGAAGACTCGCCTGAACCAGAACCGTCGCTGCCTGTAGAGTCAAAGCACGCCGGGCGTCCGAAAGAGTTTACCAAATCATCTTCATCCACACCACGACGTATGAATGATATCGCGCAGGCACCCCCCGAGTTCAAGAAGCTTCCTCGAGGCGCTACAAGTACGAACAATACGGGGATTGGCAAGCGCGACGGAATTCTCTCGATGGCACAGAAGTCCATGATGGAGGCAGAGAGAGAGAAGGCTATTGCGCGGTACAGAATGATAAAAGCGAGTCGTAGGAAGGCGGGAGAAAGAGGGGATGAGAGGGATCGAGATGGCGAGGACGGGGGGTAGCCGCTCCGATACCCCCCTCCGATTCCAGTAGGATTTGACGTCAAAAGTACTGCGGCCATCACATGTACGTACCTTGCGCATTGAACGAAAGCTAGTTATTTGTAATTGACTGTCGTTCCTAGACTCCAATGACCTACCGACACTTTGATCCTTGTCGGTTTTCTATACCTAGCTACACGTTCGACCTCCTTATGTAGGTCTTTACTGCTCATGCTTTCTATTGGTTGATTGATATTATTTTGCTCACGTTTCTTCCTTGCAGTTAGCGCCTTCAATACTAAGCATCTGTTGAACTCGCTCTCGATGCTATTGTATGTGGGTGCTCAACCGGTGACTCAATCCGATGTCGTAGTGGATTTGATTATATCGATGGGCTCTTTTTGCTGTTCGCTTCATAATACCTTCTTGGACCGATCCAGTTCGCAAGTCTGATACCAATGGGGCTGGAGAATTTTTGAAGCCTTCATGGCGCGGTCGAACCAGTTATGCAAGATGTGCGCCTGTCGACATACAGATCGGCCTTCGGGGTCGCCCACACTGTTACTGTTTTTCCTGGAGTCACTTCGGCCTTCAGTTTACGGACCAATCATTGTGGAATTGTTCCAGTAAGAACAAGATTCCGAAGACTCTGCACATAAAATCAGCTTTTCGTGTTGTTCAAGTTAGTATCAGCGCAGTATGATTGTGGGATTATTTCCTTGCGAACAGTACAGCTGCCAATAATTATTCAGAACATTTCCCACCCTAGCGATTCTCAACTTCCGCAGCGCCCAATGCTTTGTTCGGAAAAGCTATGCTCCGTAATTCGTAGGTGCATTGATTGACCTCAATTTACAAAGCTCCATCTTAAAAGCTATGTACGTAAAGATTGGGAATGGTGGGTATTGTAACACATTCACGTCTGGCCGTCATGGTCAAAAGACCAAGGTATTACGGAATGCCATCATTGGATTGCTGTGGAACGCCGCGACGCGCCCAAGGAGTAATGGATGTTGGCATCATGACATGTACATGATTGATTCAGATCAATTGTAACTCGGTCTTCAAGGTCAAGAACACGAGGCTCACAAGGGTGTTTGAAATTATATATTGCAGCTACTTAAACGCGCAAAGCTCTAATCGCTTGTGTCCTCATCGACATAGTAGGACCCCCTGAAATTCTGAATGCTCGAATGGTCAAAGACACGTTTCATCGACACAAGTCTATTATTCGAATCCTGATGGTAGCAATAGCACCGAAGACGGCGGGTGGACGTGTCATGGCATGTATGTGGAATGGCGTGGGTGTGGGTAACCTTCAGAGCTCGCGCTTCCGAAAACAGGTGTATTCTTTTTTTGGTACGTCCATAAACTAGGCACCGAACTTGAACTTTGACTCATCATCGATATGTGTACGTGCTGGCTGTTGCCAACAGCCTCTCGTGGAGTTCTTGTATGCCAGCAGCCAGACGACTTTTTATCCACTGCTTGGGTTTCTTGCTGAGCATCTTGGCGGGTCTTCCATCATGCAATGAGCTGGCTGCTATTTCAGAATAGTCTGAAGGCAGGATGGCACCTGCGCTTGCACAATTCTCCAAGAGCTGTGCTGCACAGCACTGCTATTTGTCGTTACCACATTGACGAAGCATCCGAATTTTGGACAATGCGCGCAACAGAACTCGAATGAGATGGTGTTCACAAGCAGCTTATTCCAATAGAAATAACCGTGGACCGCCTCTCCTCGACACGAACTGCCCTGAAAGGATTGTAGATGGTATTTCCGGGATATACGGTTATTTTTACAAAATCATGGTAATAATCATGCATCCACGGCCCACCATTTCTTACCTCATGCGTAAGTTCCATTCTTATCTATCTTCAGGCTGAGCGGGTTATTCCAGATCTGGCGGGTCAAGTTAGCTATGGGTTAGATCACTCCGGTTTGGTCTATTATGGACATACTTCTCCTTCCTGTCGATCTTGATAGAGTCTATCTGTCCGGCATTGACGGGAAACACCGCTGTCAGACCAGCTTTAGACTCACTAGGTGCCGTAGTCGTGGTCGATCTAATATTTACTATATATTCTGGACATGGCATCGAAGTTCCTCTGTCACCCTCTCTCTTTCTCGACACCTCTTCGCCCATTCATAGAACCCCAGCAGCGGGGGGAGCCAAACCTCTCTGTACATGCGCGATCTTGAGAAGGCAACCGGGGCTCTTAACATTCAATCCTCAGGAGACCTCACAACAGTCGACACGCGATGTGGTTCGGGCCCTAGCACCGTGACGGTGGCTGACACAAGCATATCTGAAAAGCATGAATATTCTGAAGGAGGTCTTAAAGCGCGGTTAACTGTCCTGGGTGCTGTCTTCTCTCTTTTCTGCACATTTGGGCAGATGAACGCGTTTGGGACTTTTCAAACGTGGTATGCAATACATCAGTTGCAACACATGCCTGCCTCGACGATCTCATGGATTGGCTCGCTGCAGTTGTGGGCATTCTTCTTCTCGGTATGTATACTTTCACGTGTTGCAGTTGAAGTGATTTACGTTGCGCTATTTCTCAAGGGTGCAGCGATTGGCCGTATATTTGATTCCTATGGTCCTACCGGACTCATGATTACCGGCACCATATGCTATGTTACAAGCATGATGATAACCAGCATCTGCACGCGCTATTATCAATATATTTTATCTCAAGGTCTCCTATTTGGAATTGGGGTCGGACTGATGTATGTCCAAGATTTCTCTATTCTCCCTCAAGAATGATATTTATGATTTCTCTGCGTAGGTTCTATCCTTGTCTAGCAAGCATATCAACGTATTACTTAAAATATCGAGCAACTGCTCTCGGAATTGCACTAGCAGGGTCTAGCTTGGGTATGCTCTCAATTTGATTCTTCTGTGAAACAAACTGAGATCCACACTTCGACTAGGTGGTGCAGTTTACCCAATCATGCTGGAGTACCTTTTCCAACGAGTAGGATTCGGATGGGGTGTTCGGATTGCCGGTTTAATTAGCGCAGTGGGCTGCGTAGTGGCCACTCTTTGCGTTTCTAGTCTCTCTCCTCCCAGAAAGTCTGGCCCTCTGCTGGACATCAAAACTGTTTCCGATGCGCGTTTTGGTCTTCTAACAGCAGGAAGCTGCTTCGTGGCTCTTGGTTAGCAATTTCTCCGCGTTTCCTCGGAATTCATTTATCCCTTGTAAACTCATGTCTAAATTCCGCAGGCCTCTTCATACCATTCTTTTACATCGTGGACTACGCGCACCAGCTCTCGGGAATTTCGCCACACGTGTCATTCTTGGTCCTCGCGGTCCTCAATGCAGGAGGTGTCCTTGGACGCATTGCTCCTGCCTACCTCTCTGACACCTTGGGGCGCTTCAACCTTATCACGCCTTCAGCATTCCTCTCCGGCCTCTGCTGCCTTGTCATCTGGTTCTTTGCCAAGTCACTCCCAGCAGTGATGGTATTCGCAGCTGGATACGGGTTTTTCTCAGGAGCCTTCATCTCGCTGGTCAATCCTTGTATAGCGCAGATATCGGATATTAGGCAAATTGGTACCCGCATTGGGATGCTGTATACCATTATTTCGTTCCCGTGAGTCAAATTTCTACCTTCCTTCTTCGGTGCATGGGAAGCCGGTTGGTGACATGTTGCTCCACACGCCGGTGCCAAGTACGAGATGTGGCAACATATACATTGAGCGCTGACATTGCTGCTTTATTGTTTATTCTTAATGCTCCTCTGTTCGATTACATCTTAACATGTGCTCATTTATGTTTTTTTCTTTTTCAGAGCTCTTCTTGGTGGTCCCGCTGCAGGCGCGCTCCTAGCGAGGGAGCATGGTTCGTTTCATGCAATGATAATTTTCTCCGGCACAACAAGCATAGCGGGTTCTCTCTTTATTCTTGCCTCAAGATTTGTTATAGACTCTCATATAATGGCCCGTGTATAATATTGTGGACATCCGGATACGGTGTGCAATTTCACTCTTGTAAGATATACCTCCTTGTTTCTTGCTTTTATCGAGGCATCTATTTAATTATCATCACGGCACTCACTGTATTTTTATTCTTACTTATGTACTACATATATATAATCCATCTATACCCCGAGTAAATATGATCCCTTTATCAAGATATCAAATGTATCTTTGTATTTATCTGATGGATTATTCGCTTGTTGCGTCCTTCACCTTGGTAAACCACATTCAATGATTATAACAACTGGTAAGTTGTAACTCAGAAATACTAACTCAGCCAAAGCTCTACAGATCGCAATAAGCTATTGTTGGCGATTCCAAGGTTTATGATCCTGTTAGGTACCCAGGAAAATACTTATGAGCACAGAACGTTGAACACTGGAACATGTACGTGTCAAGGCAGAGTTCATGAGTGTCAAGTGACAACCATGAAGTTGCACAATATTCCTTGATATTAAAGAACGGATGCACTTGTGAGAGATCCACAAAGCTTCAGAGATAACTTTTGCACTTTAGGTCTTCTAAACTCTAGGTCTTCCCATATTACGAAAATTAAGCAATCGCTTGAATGATGCTCCATAATAATCATTTGCATGAATTAGCTTTTCAGTAATGGAAAATCAGTGATGGCAATTGATTCTGACCCGAGGATCAATTTGGCCAGAAAATCTCGTAACACGTACAGTGGTTCAAGGAGGCTCTTCTACACTATCAAAGTGGAGGCGTGCTTAAAAGTAAGATGCTATTGCGTCTCATGGCTTTTTGAATTACCAGCCTCTCATATAACAGCCACTGGTTCGTGTTCTATAAATAGAATGGATAGTATTCATTAGCAACGGGGTGTAAACTGGGTCATATATCATCCATTTATTATAGGAACAGACTCAAACCAGTTCATACGGTTTTATGAGTGAATAAATATTTTCTAGATATGCATACATACTTTTCTGAATCCAGACTTCTCGGAGCTCGTTACCTCCAGTTCCAAAACTGGCGTAACAAAGAATCAAATGAGAACGCTGTGAATTTGTGTGAAATCACAATCGCCAACCAATTTTTGCACAAATGGGCAATTGGGACGATAAGTGCGAAATAATGATTAACATCAGTGCCGAGTTTTCCCCAACGAGCTCTAGTGACACCTTATTTAGAAGACCCAGCCTGAGACGGCGAGATAAGGGATTCAACATCGAATCAGTCTTAAAGGCTTCGTGGAAACAGGGAAATATATAACTAACAACGATGGATTTGACAGTCACAAACCCAGAGTGGCAGATATTTATGTATGTATTATACTGTTCTGGCAGAAACACATAACCATTTCTAGTGCCTGTGGTGCAAGAAGTGTCTCCTATTCTGTTTCGTAGGCAGCTTGGAAAAATTGGCATTTTCTGCATCATTTGACAGACTGCAATTTATAAATTCAGGATCTGAGCTAGAACACAGCAAATTGGTTCGCACACGCTTTCTCTAGTTTCGGCAAATCAAACAAGCACAAAAATCAATTGTCGCAGAAGATGTCGGAGAGATAGAACGATGGTGAGGCTGATACCCAGATAACAATAAAAGACAAAAGACCACTTTTTCGCAGATTCGAGAGACTTGAGTTGCAGATTTAATGTTATTCTGACAAAAGTATGTATACTAACAGCAACAAGCACGGCGAAGGAAGACAGGAAGAGTAAAAGAAAAGCTGAAGAAAAAGAAATACTAAAGGAGTATGTATACCAAGCCAGATATATTGTTGTCGTGGATCGGGTGAAGTACTTACAAGAGGAGGGAGGATATTGTGGTATGTGCCGGTATGTGAGATGGTGGTACTAGATGCGTAATGGTGATATATCGTAGAGAGGTAGGTAATGGTAGCAATACGGACTGTCGAGTCTCTAGAACGTTTCTTCCTCGTCGACGGGGACACCACCTTCTGGGACTTCGAAGCCCTCCTGTCCCATAGGGAATAATGGTCACGTGATTTATGCCGGATTGAACAACGATAGAAAATTCGAAGACGCGACCGAATTGGCGCATAGAGTGGGGAGCAAAGGTGGGGCCAGTAGAGCAGAATGGGTGGAAGAGGAAGAGGAAGAAGAGGTTAAAATAGGCACCAAACAGACGACAGCAAGGTAAAAGGAAACTGACCTCCGTCGAGTACAAGATCTTCTGTATTT
>JASFDH010000443.1:0-24077 GCA_036937195.1 Nidularia pulvinata
CAAGATTGAGCGCTCCTGCCCCAAATGCCGCAAGCAGTGAGGCCCCAAGGACATATCTTGTTTCTGCTGTGGCTCATGTCTCGCTTGATGTGTCCACTGGCGCAAACAGGGTAGATGCCGCATTTACCGTTGCATTCGGTGAACGGCTTGCTACAGATACATTGTGTTGGGCGGCTAGCAGGATAAGGGGCATAGCTATTGTGCTAAATATCAGTAATTGTCGCAAACTAAAAGAGATATCCCTTACCCATCCTTGCATGTGAAGCCGCAGGGATATCCTTTCTGACAAATGGGCACTGAGTGCGGCGGATAGCTGCACTGCTGTCCGGGGCACTTGTGGATCTACAGAATTCCCGAGATTACATTGATCAGATGCATGAATAAATTCATGAACAATTGATGTCACTCATACCATGTCGGTCAACGAGGCTGTAACGGATGATTGTCCTGCCAGTACACCACCAGTAATGGCCAAAGGATTGGTTGCAATGAAACCGGGCAATCCAGAGAGGCAAATACAAGCACCTAACGTCGATAGTTAGTTGCGGTATATTTAATGGAGAAAATATTATCCACGTACTTATTCTCCCAAGATTAATAGTACCACCAGCGAATTTATTAGGGATCTGTAGGTCAGCATCTACTTCTCCGCAGACATCACTTGTGAAGTCATCTCGTCCAGTAAGGCTGTTGAAACCCGATACGCCCAAGAAGGAAGACGCTATCAAAGCAACCGCAATGGTAGACGAAGAAAAGTAGCCCATCGCGCTGCCTTGAGAGTCGGACGACAATCTATTGCAGTGCAAGAAAGGAGGGCTTTATAAGATATTAGTGACCTAAGATTCCCAGATAGTTCCTGTCTTTGAAGGAATGGATGTAGTGGATTATGACAACTGACAGATCTAGATTCTTGCAAAGAGGGGGAGATGTACAGGGTGACCGTGATGTATCACCGTCCACCGCCTCATGGGCATTAGAGACATCTTATCTGTGTTTTTACTTTGAAATCGAATTTTCGTCCACTGTAAATGTTAACCGAAGACTGTTGAAAAAAAGCTACGTGAGTCACCTGCCGACGCAAAGAAATTTCCACTGGACCATTAAGGCTGATTGCAGTCAAATGCAGTTGCCTTGTGTTGGCCTCGTTGACTCCATTCGACAGATTTAACGACAGGCAGAGCGCACCGTGCCTGTCGGCGCTTCACACATCTGTTTGTGTCGGTGTTTTATGTACGTATCATCAGCGCGAATGTCGAACTGCCGGGGGAAGGGTGGGCGGACGAACCTCTACAAAATGATTATTCAGCATGTCTAAATACCCCCGAATGCGGACTTTGGCAGAAATGGTTGCCACCTTGCGACGTTCAAGAAGACAACGAAGTCGCGAAGGTTTGACGCTATTATCATCTAGCAGAAGTATCTGTGGCGAGTAGGATACCGTAGAAAGAGAGCCCTAGTGGCACCCGTCGATAGATTCTACTACAGCCATTACCTACTAATTCGCATAGATTTCGCAGCAGACGCATGGAATCTCGAGTACCATGCGTGGTAGTGAACTGCCGTAAGATCGTAACTTGCACATAGACCAGACAAGAGTAATGCTCTTATGAGGCCCAAGTGGTCCCTGCTCAATAGATAAAGTTTCATGATACACAGAACGCATGTATTATCGAGCTGGAAACAGTAGCAGGTCAAAAGTGAAACTGACGCGTTCAGAAGCTTATAAGATGGTTAACTTACGCAATAGGTTAACAAACGAGGAAGCTCTCGTCAGGCAAGACAGATAGTTGATGTGAAGGCCAAGTCGCCGGGCTGAAGACTGTTCATAGGCAAGACATGTCGTCATGACATGGCAGTTACATACATGCCCGGATACTAGGCGGCTTGTAATAAACCTTTAGGGAAACACCTGTAACGGGGGATTACACCGTGAAAGTACATATGCCCCGGACCGGCGCCAGTAGATGGACAAGTAACGTATTGCACCAGTATTCCCGAGCTTTCTTGATTAGCTCTAATGAGGTGCCCAATAGATCTTGTCGCCATCGATATCAGGTTCATCTAGATATCGCATGAAGGATTCGAGACAAAATAAGTCGTTGGGATAGATTCAAAGCAAATAATTGAATTGAGTAAAACTGTGGCGAGGATATGTAGCGCATATGAGGTCAAGAGGCGGCTGCTGTGGAGACAGGAATCGACTGGATCATGGAAGAGACTCATCAAGAGAGGATCTTGAAGCTGTGCATAAACCCGAAGATCTGTTGCCACGCGTCACGCGTTGCTTTGTGCCCGTTCCAAGCCTCTCGCATGCCGTGTGAAGAAGCACTGTACTCTCACGCTTTTAGACGCGCGTCACTCTCGGCTCAATGGAAGTTCTGTCACTTTCATCTGCATCAGTTCTACCAGGGATGTTAAAATAGCGTCCCAGTGACCATGGCCGAACCTCCAGAACCTTTCGCCACTCGCCGTCATGGCGAGTCATATGGCATGGGAACCTGGTGAAAGGGTGGTGAGTGGCGAGACTAAAAAAACTACCCTTTTCAATCAACCGCGCGTAAATACAGCTCTACGAGGAGTAATGGATTATTTATGCACTTAAAAAGCGAAGTAACAAGGAAGGAACCAAAGAATTCGCTCTCTGAGATTGGGAACCTTGTCTAAGTTCATTATTTCTGCCTTTTTTATTTTGTCAATGGGTGAGGATGGGTGTGAAATGGCTCCTTGTCTTCCCTTTTCAACATTTAGAGTAGCGAGAAAGCGCGCAGTTGCCTCAATCACATTTCCATCGATCCAAAAGCCGAAATACAGGAGATTATCAGTTAGGATTCGCCACCCTCTCGCCACCCCATTTAAAAAATTTTTGGTAGCCACCTGGCGAGGCCTGGTGTGGCGAGATGGCGAGGTTGAGCCCATGTCACTACTCAGTGGGGACAAGTAGTTATATGGGTGTAAAGGAGCGAATATACAAACAGTAGACTACATCGTTTATGCATAAGCTAATAGATGAAATAATACTGAGCAGGAATATAAAATCAATACACCAAAGGGGAGTCGAACTTTCCTATTTTGACTTAGAGTAACCGCCATTTTGCACGCTCACCAACAGGGGACGACGCGAAAACGTGCTACGTTCTTTCTCATGCTCTTGAGTCTGCAATCTAGTACAAGCCAGGCTGGCTCATTGGCGAACTTAGTGAAGACAAGTTCAAATTCCGCAGTACTGTCGCTTTCGCATAACAATAAAGGTCCGCTACTTTTAATTCTCTACGTTTTATCAATAGGACCTGATGGGCAAAGCCAACTAGCCAGATTATAAAATAGTCTCTTGTCGTGGATTGCGGTTAGCTCCGCAATGAAGGTCAAAGCTTGGTCAAAGCGCGCGATGCTCGCTACGCGACGAAGGTCAAAGCTACAAGACAAGAAACTCCATCGTTTTTGCGTACTTATAAAGCCCGTTCCGGTCGTTCGATAGGGCTACAGCTATAATCCTTTCTAGTACTTTTGCCGTACTCGTTTCTTAATCCCATCCCCGAAACTCATTCTGATACACTTGAAATCGACATGCCTGTTTCCGACTTTCACATCCAAAACGGACATGGAAGACGCCAGTTCGAAACGAAGATGTTCAAACTTCAGAGGCAGCTTTCAACTATGGCGAAAGAATATCCATACCTCTATGACAATGTTGAAGGGACCAACCTTGGACGATGGTGCCACCATGTTCTCCAATGTCTCCCCACTTGTCCAGAACAAGTTGTCAACTCACTGTACGTCTCTTAATTTCTGAAGCAACTACTGTCCGCTAATGAACTTGTTAGATCCGTAATTCAAGAGAGTATTGTTGAAGGTCTACATATGTAAATCATTACAACTTTCACCTCCGATTTAGTAACAATTGACTGTCTTCCCTTGCTGCAGGCACGAACCTTTCACAATTCGGGAGATTATCGATTACGATGAATATAATGCAGTTCCACCGCCGGCTCCACTGTCCATACAGCGACATGACGGAAGTTTGCTGTCCGTTGAGCAAGCGAATAATCTTGCTGAGCACTCGAATTTCGTTTCAGCATCATTGCCTCCATCTCATGATTACGATCTGTCCATACGGCACAATACCAAATGGTCGGTACCGATGTCCATTAGTTTTGTCCCAGATCTCGACATGGAAGGCGAACTTACCGGATATCGTATCAGTTCAACGCATGCTTGTCTTCCTCTACCGAATGCTCCAACTCTCCCTGATAAGAGCGAGCTCCCCGAAGCCTATGCCCATTACCTCGCCGAAGGACTAACAATCATGCGCAGCCAGGATTCCACTGCCCAACTAAGTTACCCATTTGGCATTTCCAGCACTGACACTGAACGTCAGGGAAACGACGCAGTCACTCGAAATTTTGCAGCTTCTACTTCCGAACTGAGATCTCGTGACGACGTCGACGTCGTATTCCCTTCATCACAGCCCTCCACATCTGCAACCACCATGGCTTCTGAAGTTTTTACTCCGAAGGTCATTTCTCCTGCAGCGACTCCTGCATGTGCAGAAAATACTGTTCAGTCTGTGTCACCTCCAGCCACTCTTGATGCTTCTAGCAAGTATAAAGGCACGGGAAGGTCCCGGAAGCGCGGTCGAGCTGATACCGACGAGGATGAGGATACTCAGACTCGCTCACAAACACGCCAGCGAACTAAACTTATTGCTGATTTGGAATCGCATGATGACGGCGAAGAATTGGCACTCTCTTCATCCCAACCCACCGCCTCAACCATCGCGACTTCTGTAGAGTATGATTCATCTGCCATTTCCAAGACAAAATCGTCTGCCGTCGCTCCTGGATCTGCAAAAAGCACTGCTGAGCCCATACCATCCTCCCCATTTCTTGTCACTCCTATCAAGGATAAAAGCGATGGAAAGTGTCAGAAGCGCAGTGCAGCTGATGTAGGCGAGTCTGAGGAGACTCGTTCAAGAACACGTAAACGAACGAAACTAGCAACGAATGATGCGGAACCCAGTGTTGTGACCAGCTCTGAACGCTCCCTGAGGTCGGGACGCAAGGTTGGCACGATATCAAAGCAATAGATTGATTCCTATTTTTTTTTCGCATGCTCGGGTTCATCGTTGCTGCTGTGTCAGCCCCCCTAATATGTCAGTGAAATTTGCCCATCGGGACGCAGTTAGTTATATTTATTTTGGCTATCTGGATTCTAAGTCACTGTCGCTCATACTGGTTGTACAATGAATTCTGTGTCTGCCTTGAGCTTGACTTGTAACTAAGTGTACTTGATAATGATACAAGTGCCTATTACCAATTGCCCAGGAAGACCGATGAATATGCAGTACACCTTGACAAAGATAACACAATTTGAATGTTTCACTATTATTGAATGTCCTGCAACGCGGATCATATTTCTACAGTTGTATGATACTTTTTGAATTTGCAGTGGCTTCCCGCCCAACTCTGTACTTGGTATTTTACCGCATATATATCCTATTCTATACACGAAGGCCCAGCTACGCTTAGGTCCATTATAATATTTTGATTCGGCTTCAACATGTAGCGTTTAAGCCATGACGCTTGCGAGCAACGCCATACGGATCTATATCACAATTTAGCACAAGATTAAGCATCAAAGTGGACGCTGCTCACGAAGAGACCATAACGCATCTGCCGGAAATACACTGCACGGCGAGAGTCGAAATCGACTTCAGGGTCAATTTCTGATAATGGACGTCAATAGAGAGTCATTTGGGCATAGCATACTAGGGCGTACCATTAACTCTGGGCAGGGGATGCATCACGATCATGTCTTCTTTTGCACGAGAAAGAACGGCATGGTCGACTCGATACGCATCCTTGACCTGCAACCACTCCTTCTCACTCTCAAACCTCTCCTTCTGCACACGAGTAACATATAGGACGTCGGTATCCGCCAGGACCTCGTCCAGGGATTCGCATATAGTGACCGGGATCCCTGCCTTGCGGGCAGCAGCCACCACGGTGGGAGGCATAGTGAGTGCACGAGGAGAAACGAAGTTAAGGCGCACAGAATAGAGGGAGAGCAAGGTGACGAGACTGTGGACAGTTCGTCCGTTCTTGAGATCACCAAGAAGGGTGATAGTACGGCCGTTCACAGTTCCCAATTCCGAACGGATGGTGTACACGTCCAGAAGAGCCTATACTTCATATTAGATGTGTTTATATCATGTAGTAATTATTACTAACCTGTGTGGGATGCTCGCCAATTCCGTCGCCAGCATTGATAATAGGAACGGGCGAGAATTTCGCAGCTAGCTGAGCACTGCCGACGTCAGGGTGACGAAGGACAATAGCATCTCCGTAACATGCCAGTGTCCGAATGGTATCTGGCAAAGTCTCACCCTTGAGGACCGATGAATGATCGGCGGACACCTGAACAACTTGTCCGCCACAGCGCTTCATGGCGGCGTCGAATGAGGAACTAGTGCGAGTAGATGGCTCGTAGAAGATAGAACAAAGGACTTTCCCCTTGAGAATGTCCAGGGTTCCGTTGCGCTCGACTTGCAAGCGCATCTCGTGGGCAAGAGAAAATAAATCGTACATGTCACGATGAGTTAGCTGCTTGACCGACAAGATATGTCGACGGTGGAAAGAAGGGTGAGGAGCCAAGTGTGGCAACACTTGAGTGGCGGGAATGACCTGATGGACGCCGGTAGATTGCTGAGCGGAAGCAGCCGTAGTTAATGACATAACGTTAGGGTGCATTACCGATTCCATTTCTTTGCCAGACGCGGTCGATGACATGGGCTGAGGGATGGAGGCAGGGGGATGGCTGATTGTTGCACTAGATATATCACGGCCAACGGGGGATGAAAACAGCGAGCCATCGAGGAACACCGTCTGTCCGTGAACGACGACACGATGGATGGCACCGGTAACGAATTGCTGCTCAATAGGAGACCAGCATGTCGGTCGTTTGACGAAAGGCGCTTTGCGCCCAATAACCACCTCCACACTGGTTTGGGATTGCTCCGGCAAAGCAAAGATGTGAACAGGGTTGTCATGCAGACGGACCCGAATGTCATCCAGCGTCAGGCGGCCATCGCTTACAGCAGTAAGCAATAGAGGGATTGCCTCCTCGATCCCTGACCAAGGTGAGGCGGTCTTCCCTGTTTGCACAGCGAGCTGATACGGGATGGCGCCGACAGAGAATACATCGATAACGTCCAACTTCTGCCACAAACCCTTCTGCTCGGTAGCAGAGGGGAGGCATTTAGCCTCCAGGAACTGCTCGCTCGTGAAGAAGAGCGTATAGACAGACACATCGCAGGTCACCTTGAGCTGCTTCGCCTTGCTGAGGGAGATCAACAACAGGTCATCGTTGGTCTGGACGTCGGTGATGTGTACGCTGCGGTTATGGAGGCTTGCAAGGAGGAGTACGGAAGCAAGATCGGAACCTTTCGCGTCCGTTATGATGGGTTTCTCCGCAGGCCACAATGCGAAGTGAGCAGCGACAACAGACAAGGGGGTCTGCGCAGGAATAAACAGGACTTTCGTCTCGGCCTGGACCTCCTCATCGAGCGACTTAGTATTGGCCCCAGTTGCCGTGATACCCAGGGCAAAATTACAGTGTGCAGCGCCGCTGACATTAGCAGCCGCTTGTTCGAGGGACTGTCTGTCAACGATGGCGCCGTCAAGGCCATAGGGAAGGATAAGGGCGGTGGTGAAGCCTGCGCTGGCAGAAGCCTCAGTCGCAAGTGCAAGATCCTTGCTGTTTGGAGTCGACAATTGGGGGATAAAAGTCGATACGTTGACAAGACCGGGGAAAGTATGGGTATCGTGCGAACTCTTTGAGTCGATGCTTGAGACGTCAAGAGGTAACTTCCGAACAAGGGCTTCAGCGAGCATCTTGGCAATCTTGACGTTCGTGATGAGGGGAATGGCGAAGTCGACAGCCATGCGACGTGTGTGGTATCCCTTGCTAGTATAGCTGGCAGGACGGCGGTAGTGGTTCTTTGACGGCAGATTGATGTACATGTCAATGAGATTGTTGGCCAGATGCTGCGTCAGGGAGTATTCCGACTTCTGCTTGTCGCGACTGTCTTCTCCGAGAGTTTCAAGGTACTAGAGTTCACTTATAAGTAAGAGCTTAGATATCGTAATAGACAGTGAACTCACCTTGCAAGGCACGTTATGCTCAGTCAAGAAATCAGCCGTACCAGCGGTAGCGAAAATGTTGTATCCGGCAGCGCTCAGTTTCTGAACCGAGGGCAAAATCTCTAGCTTCTCGCGATAGCTTCCAACAGAGAAGAGGATATTCTTCTTAGGAGGAACAATACCAGTGGAAATGAGCGCCTTCAAGTAAGCCTCGTATTTATCGTGGCCGAAGCAGGCGACCTCTCCAGTGGACGCCATTTCGACACCAAGGACCGGGTCAGCGCCAGAAAGACGGCTGAAGCTGAACTGAGGGACCTTGACTCCGACGTAGTCTGCCGGAAGTCCCAGCTCGGGGTAGGATTCAACTGAAAGGCCAAGCATAACCTTCGTAGCCATCTCGATGGCGTCGACCCCAGTGACCTTCGAAACGAAGGGAAACGAACGAGCGGCACGCAGGTTGCACTCAATGACCTTGATCTCGTTATTCTTGGCGATGAACTGGATGTTGAAAGGTCCGGTGACGTTCAGAGCGTTTCCAATCTTCGCCGTAGCCTCTTCGATTTGACGAACAGTCTGGGGGTCGAGATCCTGAGGAGGGTGGATAAGAGTAGCATCGCCAGAATGAACACCGGCGTTCTCGACGTGCTCGGAAATGTAGTGCATGACCATCTTGCCGTCTTTGGCGATAGCATCCATCTCGATCTCCTTGGCCTGCTCGATGTACTTCGAAATGACGACGGGGTGGTCGCGGGACACTTCAGCTGCTTGCGTCAAGTAGTTCGCGAGATCGTCGCTGGTGGATACGACATTCATCGCAGCGCCAGAGAGGACATAGGAAGGCCGGACGAGCACGGGGTATCCGACTTTGTCGCAAAAGGTGGCGGCATCCTCGAAGCTGCTAAGCTCCTTCCACAGGGGCTGGTCAACCCCAATCTCATCAAGGAGACGGGAGAACTTATATCGGTTCTCGGCAGTGTCGATCATCTCCGGCGAAGTACCGTAGATCTTGACGTTCTGTCGGTACAGAGGCAGGGCAATGTTGTTGGGCGTCTGGCCACCCATGGAAAGGATAACGCCGCGTGAACGCTCTGCATCGTAGATATCGAGGATGGTCTCCAAGCTGATGTTCTCGAAATACAGTCTGTCGGCCTCGTCATAGTCGGTACTGACGGTTTCAGGGTTATAGTTGACCATGACAGTGGGGAGACCCTGGTCGCGAAGCGTCCTGATGGCACGGACAGCACACCAATCGAACTCAACGGAGGAACCGATACGGTACACACCGGAGCCAAGAACCATGACACCACGCTCTTCAAAAGTCACATCGTGCTCGACGGCATTGTAGGTGGTATACAAGTAGTTGGTGAAGGCGGGGAACTCGGCAGCGACAGTGTCGATCTGCTTGACGAAAGGCGCGATGCCGGCTTCCTGGCGTAGTCGGCGAACGGCGAGCTCCGTCGATCCCATGCAGATGGCCAGCTGACGGTCGCAGAACCCAAGTTGCTTGGCTTGACGAAGGATCTCGGGAGAGATGGTAGACACGTTGCATGAACTATGAACATACACTCAGCAAGAGCATGCAAAAATGTATAAACAAGGACGTACGAAAGAGTGTTCTCCATCTGGTAGATATAGTGCAACTTTGTCAAGAACCACTTGTCGATGTTGGTCATTTGCCAGACTTTGTCGACGCTGTAGCCACGATGGAAGGCCGTAGAGATAGCAAAGATGCGCTTATCCGTGGGATTGAGCAGCTCTTCGTCGATGTCCTCCACGAAGTCGTTCTGCCAGTGCAATATCAGCCTTCACGTTCATCAAAAAAACGAACATGCGAATGCACCTTCGCAAACCCAGCAAACTGATCGTCAATCGCCCTAATAGCCTTCTGGATCGTCTCCTCGAACGTCCTCCCAATGCTCATAACCTCTCCCACACTCTTCATGCTGCTGCTCAGCAAGCGGCTGACGCGGCTAAACTTCTTCAAGTCCCAGCGGGGAATCTTGACAACGCAGTAGTCCAAGCTCGGCTCGAAGCACGCGCTGGTGACCTTGGTGACCGAGTTGCGGATCTCGTTAAGGGGAATCCCGAGGCCGAGCTTGGCGGCGATGAAGGCGAGGGGATAGCCAGTGGCTTTGGAGGCGAGGGCGGAGGAGCGGGAGAGACGGGCGTTCACCTGAAAGTTGGTCAGTTGACGATGCAGGAGGAGAGTGGGAGACACTAACCTCGATGATGCAGTACTCCTGTGAAGTAGGGTTGAGCGCGTACTGGATATTGCACTCTCCGACGACACCCAGGTGCCGGATGACGTTGATGGCGGTCGTGCGGAGCATATTGTAGTCCGAATCCGAGAGCGTCTGAGATGGCGCGACGACGATAGAGTCGCCGGTATGGATACCCAGGGGATCGAAGTTCTACCAAGGGTATCATTAGTCTTATAGTACGAGAAATGTGAGAGGGAAAGAAAACGCACCTCCATATTACAAACCGTAATGCAGTTATCCCGGCAATCCCTCACAACCTCATACTCAATTTCCTTCCATCCCTTCATGCTCTTCTCCACAAGCACCTGCGGGCTTGTTGCAAACGCTTTACTGCACAGCGCCCTCAGCTGCTCCTCGTCCTGGGCAAAGCCGGAGCCCAGCCCGCCCAGGGCATACGCCGCGCGCACAATGACCGGGAACCCTATCTCCCTCGCGGCCGCAACCGCATCATCCGCATTCGTCGCCGTGCAGCTCTGCGCACACTTCTCCCCAATCTCTTCCATCGCGCTCGCGAAGAGCTGCCGGTCCTCCGTTGTGATGATCGTCTCAATCGGCGTGCCAAGCACCTGCACCCCCAGCTCCGCGAACTCATCTTTCAGTTTAATACCGACATTGAGCGCCGTCTGCCCGCCGAACGTCACATAGATACCATCGGGCTTCTCGAACTTGATGATCTTGCGCACGAACTCGGGGGTCACGGGGAGGAAGTACACCTTGTCCGCGAGCCCTTTAGAGGTGGCGATCGTCGCGATGTTTGGGTTTACCATGATGGTGTAAATACCCTCCTCCTTGAGCGCCTTGATCGCCTGCGAGCCAGAGTAGTCGAATTCGCCCGCCTGGCCGATCGACAGGCCCCCGGATCCGAGAATGATCACCTTGCTCACCTTCGCGCGCGGCACACGCTGGTCGTTGTCCGCCTTCTTCCCGCCGGGCATCTGGATGGGCACCAAGGTGCTCGTCGCGACGCAGTCGGCAATGTTTTGGATGAACACATCGAAGAGGAACTCGGTGTCTCGCGGGCCCGGGGTCGATTCGGGGTGGAACTGCACTGAGAAGAAGGGCTTGTTAATGCAGTAGATGCCCTCGTTGCTGCCGTCATTCGCATTCTGGAAGAGCTCCTTCCACCCCGCGGGGAGACTGGGCGTGTCGACCTGGTACCCGTGGTTCTGGCTGGTGATGTAGCACCGCCCAGAGAGCGCGTCCGTGCATGGGATGTTCTGCCCGCGGTTGCCATACTTCATCTTCGAGGTGGTGGCCCCGGCTGCAAGTGCCATGAGCTGATGCCCGAGACAGATACCGAAGATAGGGCGGTCGGCCTTTTCCATGGCTTTGGCGATGCGAGCGATAGTATCCTTAACCATGGTGGGGTCCCCGGGACCGTTGGAGATGAAGAGACCGTCGTAGACCTCAGAATCGGCTAGGAAGTCGAAGTCCCAAGGCACGACCTTGAGCTGGACACCGCGGTCGATGAAGCACCGGATCTGGTTGTACTTCATACCAACATCGATGGCAAGAACGCGCAGGACCCGGCCGGAAGGATGCATGCGAGGAGCGGAAACCTTGGTGGGCTCGTACACACGCGGGGCGGTGATAGAGACCGCAGCGACGAGGTTCTTTTGGTTGGGGTCATTAAAAGGAATGTCTACGTAGTCTTCGCGCCATGAATAAGGAGTAGAAGGAACGGAAGGGAAAACGTTGATCTGCTGAAGCATACCAAGGACGTGCGGGCGGCCTTGCCGGGGCTCAGAGTTGCACGCGAGGACCTTGCCCAGCATCGAACCCTTCTCTCTGATCTTTTTCGTGAGGACGCGGGTGTCCACGCCGTAGAGGGCAGGGATGCCATTTTCCTTGAGCCACGTTCCGAGTGAGGACTTGGCAAGGAAGTGGCTGAAGTCCTCCGAGTAGTACCCCACGATGAGCGCGGCGATGTGGATGCGTGATGACTCGAACTCGATGGGGAGGACATCGAGTGGATTCGCAGGCCGCCCGGGGACACCATAGTTCCCCACAAGGGGGTATGTCAAGACGAGGATCTGCCCCTCGTACGAAGGATCCGTCAAGGATTCCGTATATCCCACCATACCTAGTACAAATTGTGAGCCTAGTGAGTTCTTTTTATTTACTTGCGTCTCGACCCACCTGTCTGGAAGACACATTCTCCAGAGACGCTCTTGCCCTCCGCACCGAAGCTGATGCCACGGTATGCTGAACCATCTACAAGCTCAAGAACAGCGTCCACGGGCTCAGAACCATCGTCGCGCGGTAGGGGGGCAGAGACGGCGGGGGCGGGGATGCCGTGGTTAGTAGCTGTGCGGGAGAGCGGGGGGCGGACGGGGGACGTGCTGCGTGATGGATTGGACAGAGCCATGATTCGCTATTTTTCGCAATGAGTAGTATCGTCTTCCTCTCCACTCGAATTAGAGTGTCAAATGCGAGTGGGGAGGAAGAGGAGAAGAGAAAAAACAAACACAGATCTAATCTCTAAAATTATTTGTTTGTCCGTGCTTATTGATCGGCGCACGCGACATCGAGGGATCAGAGTCACGCTCGCGCAACGCCGTGATTCATCGATATCCCGTCGGCGTTCACTACCGTTATGAATGGCATTGAGCCAACGTTTTGCCGGCATCGAGCGCTCGGGCCTCTCATGCGTTATAGCTAGCGTCCTCGGCGAGAATGGATCGTTCGATGCACTCGAATATCGACAAAGCCAGGCAAATTTATTGGTCTCCTGCTGCTTAGCAAAGAAGCCAACCAACCCTCCGCCCTAAGAACAATCTACTCCGATGGTCGACCTAAAAACAGTCCACCACGCTGTCCAACAAGGTACACCGCACACTTCCTGACAATACAACGTGCGACTAATCTTCTCCTTCCTTACTTCTAGCATACACGGAACGCGGTGATAGGAACCCGCTTGACAAGAGAAATGCTTCGGATACACGTTCTTAACATCGCCACTGCACAAGGTAGTCCATTTACACTGTTAATTAATCGAGAAGTAATACAGGTCATCAAACATGGGTATACGAGGATCAGAAGAGCCGTCCATCCATAATCAGAATCGTAACGTTCGTAAATGTTTCGTCAACGTGCAGCTTTCGGGCTCCAGGAACTAAAGCATCCTGGAGCTCTTGTTCAACGTCTAAAAATAGCCGTGAGTTACTATAATCAACCACCTTTGAGATGGGTCCACGTACCGACAGCATCCACATGTGAGGCAGTCAACAACACTCGCTATGAAGCCCGCTATCGCTGGGGACAACGAATGTCAGCTACACCGTTTCGAATCATACCAGCAGTCCCACTCACAGCCTATAATGCACTCCAGGCATCCCGCGATCAGAGAGACCACCGCCATAATGGAATCGCCTATGCATTCGACGATTCCTGGGAAGTTTTATCAGCACGCCTATCGTGCAGCCAAGCTTTAGGCAGGTAACTCACCAGATAAACACGACACAATGCACCTATATTGCAGACGGATATCGGTCAGCGTCAATCCGCAGAAAGAGGAAATACGGCGGGCACTCACCCCATTGTGGATTCACTGCGAAGGGAAGGAGAGATCGATACCCCCACCTCGTGCCTGCAGGCATGCTTTTATACGCCCGCCTCCTGCATTCCCTCTGGGTACGTTGAACCAAAGAACAGTGACGTCGATACAAAGATGACGTAGGTAGTGTCGCCTAGCAATGTTCAGGAGGATGGACTATATTTAGACGGAATCAAGTGCTCACTGAGCTCTTCAGTCGCGAATTCGAGCATCTGTCTCCATGTCGTCTACCACATAGCAGATTTATCCAAAGGCCAAGTCTTTGATCGTTGAATAATTAGTAGTATATCAATGGTGATTCGCAATTTTGATCGTTTAAAGCAGCCGCGGTGTGCACTAGAACGCAGCTGGGCTTCGAGGCTTGAGGGGAATACATGTCGAAATCTCAATTATGATACTGTTTGATATGGTCCAAAGTTTTGTATGTTTTGAGCTAAACATTCGGCGTACACGAGCTGTCCTCCGACTGTCCTCCACAAATCAGCTCATACTCGGTCGAGCTCAACAAGACATGGTCGTGCTAGGCATAAATGAGATATGTTTGAAATGATGTGCCTGCGCTCATGGGTTAAGTTGGGAAGGCATTTTTACTTTAAGGCGCATCTCCACTTCACTCCCACTTCAGCATCGAGACCGAACGAATGCAAAAAGGTGCTCAGGTATACATACATAAAAGTTACATCCGTCGTTGAACTTTCTCCATAGTAATAGATAGCTTCTTCCCTTCAGTCGATAATGCTTGTAGCGCCCTTGTTGCATGCGTGCAGGGTGTCTACTACCGCGATCCAAATTTCGGAAGTGACAATGAATAAGACAATAAGACTCGTGGAGTCATTGAGAACCTTGAACAAGCTGTTATAATCCAGAAATTAGTTTCAAGCTAGGTAAGTTGTCCCCGTGGTATGCTGTACTCGTCGATGCCAAAATATGATGTGCGAACATTCTGCAGCTGGGATACGGCTTCAAACGAGTTCAAATCTATTTCTTTGAAACTATTATTCATGTCTAGTTGATACAAAGAAAACGACAACAAAGGAAGTTGCCCTCTTATACTCGAGAAGTGATCACCAATCCATTCAGCTGGCAGGCAGAGGTCAGCTTGTTTCCACCTTCTTGAACGAGCAGCAAGCGAGGAGAGTAACCTAAGCGGTAGATCGTCGGTATACGTTGCAAGTGGATGGTTGGTACTAGTCTCTCGTAGGATAATAGTGATGAAATTACGGAACCAACATTGATAGTATCGGGCGCTACGCAAAGCCTCGTGAAAGTTGGGGGCAGGTCAAAGTGTGCTGAGCGTTACAGTCCCTTTCACCGTCACGGATCACGGTCACAATCAGGAAATGCATATTTTATGTAATCAAATTGTGGTGATACATATTTGGATTTATTAGAAACCCAAGGAATGCCACGCACGAGCCACTACGGCAAGCTCCGGCAGTGAACTGGCCTTGCAGCCAGAATGATGTTCCAACCTTTCACCTACGATCGCCTGTTCTCGAACATCCATTTGTCTGCAGTATGCCCAAGGTAAGCATTAATTATGCAGATATGGAGGATGAATTCGAACCTGAGTATTCTGGCCACGCGCATACATCAGTTATAAGCACTGGCACCTTATCCAATCTAGCGCTACTATTCTAGTTAAATCCTAATTATCACACTTCATATCAACCTCCAGCAAATTCTTTGACAAATTCTACTTCAAATAATTTGCAATTTTCAGCTATATGCAAGAGTCTCTCTGATTTTTATTGCTCATCCTTCAAAAATTACTGTAGTGAAGTGAACAGTGATTGCCATTCAAGGTCATCTAAGCTTTACACATTTCAGTTCCAAGGCATGCTGTCCCTCATTATTCTTACAGCAGGGATTCAAGAAAATGCTAATATTTTCTTGCTAATACCGTTGTGGAACTATCGAAAATGGCCGTTCCAGATATCCTATCAACTTAGTACTGAGCAAGAGCATCAATTATAATAGAATACAGAAACACTCACCATATTCTCTCAATTAAAGAGTTCGTCCATGTCGCTCGTTTCTGGTAAGCCATCGGTACAGGACAGTAGCTTTACTAATCTCATGAAGGAATATCACGAGGGATGGAATGCTTCCTAGGGACAGTGATCACGATAACATGTCTCACAAGAACCAAGGTACAGTTGCTCGAGTGTCTAATTTTCACCAGTATGACTATGACAGATAATTATATTTACAAGAAACTTATCCAATTGTGACCATAAGACCAATTTAGGCGAGAGTCGGAACACTTCGAAGAACCAAAAGACTGGTTGTAACTTCCAATATCTCTGCACAAATTAGATGTTAACTCGCAAGTGAAATTTCTGGCTGAGATGTTCGAGTGGTGCAGACTTCGCCAGCCCAGAAGAAATTCTTTGCTAGAAATTGCCGTAAAAATCCAGTACTTACCGAGTAGATAAACCACTGGAAGCTAGTGGGCAGTGATGTATGGAATCCAATGAAAATCAGCCTCGGAAGCATGCTAATGGTGCTTAGGACTCAGCAAGAAGCTACAAGAGAGCTGTCAGTTTATTGCTGATAGAGTTGTATTTTATGTAGGAGAACACCGAGCGAAAACTTAAGTATACAGACGCAGCGGATCAGATGGGGAAGAGCCTAGATGAAGCCGTTTCATTGAGCACGATTTCGGGGCCGTAATAGTGGCATTGGGAAAATAATGATTCGGGCGACGTGTGCCTGCTTGGAAGCCCCAAGGTAAGCATCTATTGTGGGCCTTCGGTGAGTACGGGATTCGTGGAAATTAGAAAAGAGAGTTCGTAATGGGTAATATAATGGGACGACGCGATAAATACAATCTAATCCGGAGATATAGTGCGTCAACGCCACTAGCGTTAAGCACATCGCATTGAATTGAGTAGCTGCAGGAACAACTTTTACTACGCGTCTAGATGGAAAATCAGTGCCACTTGAATGGAAGTGGACTCAAAAGGTGCGCTTTTGATAGTTCAGAGTAAGCATTCTCTTGATATTCCGGCACTTTGACAAGTCGTGAGATGAGACAATACACGAGGTAGTTTAAGTCTCACGGTATCGATACCAATTACTCGCCTGAGCTCTCAAATAGGAGGTTGGAGGTTGTCTTTTGGTTAAAGTATTAGGGTTGGGATCTCGAGTGTTCGTCTCGGAAGCCACAAGAACTACCTCTCCATGTGGAGAACGGGGAACTCCAGTTTGTGCCACTTATCCTCTTGCGCCATTCAGACACAAAGTGGAGGCAGAGAGGACCAAATAAGTCTATACTACGCCGGAAGTGCTCTTCCACGCGAACAAACCTGACTGCAGAAGGCTAGGTCAGTGGAGACGGGGAACGCGGTGAGAGTACTTCAGGGCTTCCAAGCGCAGTTCGCATGAACCTTTCAAGCCCAGATATATCATTTCACATAGAATTCCGTAGGCCAAATCTGGTTTGAGTGTTTGCTTTTAAGAAATTTGACTGGATACTTTTCAGAAGGCCAGATTTCTATTTGTGATCGGGGATAATAGAAGATTGTTGCCCCGAGAAGCGTCTAGTTGTCGACAGAAGTGAGCATCCGGAAGAAAAGAAGAGGAAGAGCTTGATTTAAAATTCTCTCAGAGGTTTGATTATGGCTGAATTGTTATCAACAAAAGGCTCGTTCCGGACGCCCCATATCAGTTGGGACATCGGAATTATGCAACATCGAAGTTCTAGATTTGATTGAAGATTGATAAATGACTTGAAAGTCGCCCTGAAGAACCTGACAACATAGCGACAAGCGGAAGAGGAACATGGGATTTTAGTAGAAGAGAACCAGTGACGTAGTCGAATTGTGATTTACGACAGCGCACCGAAGCGAGTGATGACATGTCGTTAGTCATTTATTGCCCATTTCCGTGGGTTTCATGGGCAAGAAGGCACATAAACTTAAATGCAACCGACTTCCGTGATTTGGAACGAGAAAATCCCAGTTGATAGCTTGAGAAAAATCGAAGGGAATGTTTCGATAGCTTGAAGAACAATCACGTTGCGACCATTTAATGAATTCGAGAACAGCGAAGCACCACGTTTAGACGTCGAAGTAGAGAACGATGAGCGAGTATTAGTAACAGTTCCAGTGTTATGAACCACTAACAGGTTCCAAGACCAGATCGACCGCTTGCAAGCACCGACGCTGTACTCGATGGTCCTGTAAAATGTCGGATGCTGAATATTATTATCACAGCCGCGCATAGCCGCGGTACATACAACCGGAAATAAAACCTTCAGAGATTAATTCATATCGGCCATCGGTCAGTAGATAGTGAAGAGGCACCGGGAAGGCCGTCGGTTTGTCCCAGATATTAATTATTCGTGTACAGAGCTGCCACAGAGGTGACGCCGTGACGATAGATTTGAGGGATTCTGGATTATCGATCCAAGTAATGACACAGCATTGAACCTGTACCAGTGGGGAAAGATCCGGGGCCGTGAGGATGCCAGTGTATTCTTTTATGCAATTCGCACAAGGAGCAGGTAGATGAAGGCAACTGAATACCCTTGGTTAGATCTGTTTGAAGTGAACGGGCTAAGAAAAATAAGGTAGCACACTGGAAGGACTTGCGATATACAGGTGAATAAGAGTGTAGACGTCACATTCGCTGAGTTGAACTGGTGAACTCAAAAGCCCGAAAGAGCCCAAATCGTGTGTATTTCATTCAATGACATAGTGGCGTCCACGATCTGAATTCAAACAACTTGGTCTCCAAAAATCACTGCCAAGATCAAGTGAGGTTTCGAGGGTTGCTGTGAATACGGAGAGTCTCTCGGGTGGGTTAGACCAACTCTTCCCGTCATACATTCATCATCATATCAACTATAAGCCTTCGTTAAACAAAGACAGACCACAATAAGGCACACATAATTGCAGATATGTCGATGGCAGTTGCAATTAGAGTTGTCAATGTTGGCATTTCGTTGGAAATAAGGGCGATGGCGGTGATCACCAAAAACAGATTTTTGATATTTGACTTCGAGATTTGCACCCGGAAGGCAATCTAAGTAAATTGGGACACTCACGCACTGGTGAATGCCATCAACCTGACCATTGAAGGCAAATTCTGATATTGATTGAAGCTGGAAATACTTTCCTTTACCTACATCCAGCACAGGGAGCAGAGTCTGGCGTTCCACGGAATTGCGAAGACCGATCTAAACGTGCAGCTAAGCTCTGCAGAAATGTTTTCGTTATCAAAATGCAGAACTGCATATCACGCGGAGGATCGAGAAATTGCTTCCGAACGGGCCGGGGATTGCTCCTTCGGTCTTAGGAGTATTCACTGGAAAAGTAGTAGTCTGACCTATGGAGATCAATAGAGTTTGCATCCACATCGAGGGCAACAAGAATGCGGGGAAGTTGGGAGTTGATCATCTTGCTAGCCTATCGCTGCGTCGGCCACCAATATAAACTTGCGGGGTAAGAGAGTGATGCTAACGGAGGCAATGTTCAGGTACGCGCTCCGTATAGCGGGCAAGGCAAGGAGGAAGCTTGAAACAGAAAAGGGCAAGTAACAAGAGGGTGAGGGTCTGCTTTCGGTGCCTATATTGGGAGGGACACACGCACCTCGCAACGCGTTGATCCTGTCCTATCCGGTACGGGCTGAGTAGGAGAAGCAGGACTTGCACGACAAGAGCTAAATGGAAATAATACACATCGACTCGAGCACATAATGGCGGGGGCGGGGTTCCGCCCAGTGACAGTTGCGTTCCCTGTTCGGGGTGTCGGTGTCAGCATCCATATCGTTCCTGCACGAGCGCTTGCGATTGGAGATAGACTACACCGTAATGAGGCTAGGGCTAGCAATTGATCGGCAACCTCGAGCTGCCGAGACGAGGGATAGCTGATCGATAAAGTGGGTGATAGATAACCCAATGGTACATCATAAGTGTAGAAAAAGAAGTCTGTACCGTTTTTGTCAGTTCGCCCAATGGACTTGGAAATACAATAAAGCAAATACTCACGAGGAAAACTTCCTTCAAATGTAGGCGCCTTGCAATGAGGCATCTCGCCCTTCCTAATTCAATGACGAGAAAAGGGGACTTGAAAGCTCATATTCGGAGCAACAGTCCGTAAGCATGCCAGAAACCCCAACGCACTCGCAAAGATTCAGAGACCGGAAGCGAGTTAACCACTATACCCATAATTGCGCATACGCGCGGTCCGAATCGCTTCCAAAAAAACAATTAGGACGCATCTTGATGAAAGGCCATGACCTCAAGGGTCTCCAATATCGTGTACGTTTCCAGAATTTTTGCACCAAGGTTTAAGCAATGCCGTCAGGCAATTGAGGCATTGCAAAACATATGTCATTCCGTAACAAAGTTCTGGCGACAGCGAGTGATTGGCATTGAATGCAGACATGAATGTGTCATTACATTCGTCCTGACGGTGGTGGTGACGCTGATCTCTCTGATGGATAGATACCGCCAACCGGCGCCCGCGCGGAGAACAACCATGCAAGAAGACAGAGACAGAAAAAAGAGAGGAGGAATGTTGTACTCGACGTAGCGGATGCACGAGGCGCACCAAATGGATTTTCAAGTTTAATTCTGCGAATGCGAGGAGAAGGCGGAGGTGCTAGTTGCCTCACGCCTGAGACGGCATACAGTGCCACAACGCATGGATGCAGATCCAAAGTTCGAATTTAGGATGTCGATGGACGAGACGAGAGGGCAGTGGCGTCGACTTCGACATCGCTTCGTACGGCCCGGCGGCACGCGTGGTGTTGGGTTACCTCCCAATGCCGTCACACACCTGGTAGAAGCCCAAGGGAGCAACATATGCAAGCAAGCGTGTGCCATGTCGTTCCGGAAGTAGAAATAAAGTCTGCGAAATCGAACGCGGGTGTTGGTGGTAAACGCAGCCACTGATCGGCGACGTCGAGCTGTCGCTGGCTGAGCTCGATTTGCTCGAGTGCTGCTCGCTCCTGAGATCGACGATGGTGCTGCAGCTACCGCTAGGCGCGGGGTCACCGCCAAACTGGACGAGTACGATCCAATGCTAAAAAGTCCAACTTGAAGGAAAGGAAAAGTGAGAAGGAAAGGAAAGATGCTTGGATCAGAATCTCATTCATCCCAGCGGTGATGCTGTCTCCTCCCGGATCGATGGCAATGCCCGATAGGCAGATCCCGCCTATCCACCGGGATGGGGTTTAAAAGTCTAAACAGGATGATGAGTATGATCGCAATACTGAGTTCCAAGGCGAGGGAGATTATGTTCAAGCAAAAAAGAGAAACAAGATCTCTGAAGCAGAATAGTACTCGCCCTTGGGGACCAACTTCCTCGTATATACCGTTCCTTGTGTTCAGAATGAGGCAGACTCCGTGCCGGCATCCGGCGATGTGCCTCGAGTGCATACAAACTTGTTCGAAGCGCCTATGTAGTAGTCTTAGAAGAAGTAAGTGCATGTGTACGCCCCAAAGTGTCAACTGAGAATAGACATACAGAGTCGTTTTCCTGCCAACTGATCAATGATGATGCCTGATAGATAGATCCCGCCTACCGCCAGACGGGAGCAACTTTAACATTCCGAGTGATACACGATCGTAATGTTCAGAAGACCTAATCCGACGTCGTGTTCAAAACAAGCCCTGAAGCAGAGCCGCATTCGCTCCGGTGGGGTGGATTTTTGAGTGTCCGTACCGGGGCATGCGACGAGCATTGAGTTGATATCTATTCAAAGCACCTTGAACTAGGAAAAGAAAGTGAAAGTCAGTGCATGTGCCAAAAGAGACGTACGGTGACATGACTTGCCTTTCATCCCACTGATCTGCAACATTGGGTTGTCGCTATCTAAGTATATAGATTGATTTCCTCCGAATCGTCTCTTCCTGCTGGGATCGATGGTGATTCCTGATAGACACCGCCAGATAAGCACAAGCTTAACATTCGGAGTGATACACGATCGTAACAGTGCCCCCAGAAGATCCGTTTCGAGCAAGAAGCGAGGCCTATTGCGAGGCCGTGTCCAGACAAACATAGAAAGATCCCTGAACCAGAACAGCATTCATCCCGGTGAGGCGACTTGTTGAGTATCCGTACCAGGGCACGCGACGCATTGAATCCAAGGCGACATGCACAGAGCTATCCGAATTCCGGAGAGTCCTGGTTTGAAGTGTCTAGATGAGCACACGATGCACGTAGTAGCAAGTAACTACATACACCAAAAAGTCCTGAACATACCGCGTCGTGCCATCCCATCCCGAATCCGGATCGATACCTAAGGCCCAAACTGCCGTCATGCATGATATAGTCCAAAGCGGGTATAATGGCCCGTCCCGGGATCGGCGCGTAGGTGGTGATAGCTCCCAAATAGAAAGGAAGTGGACGCTGGAGACTGGAAACGAAACGAGATGATATGGTCACTGGTGGTTGCAAATTGCAATGTTACTTTCAAGTTCTGGAGACGGGGGATAAGTGACGGAAAGAGGACAAAGGCATCACATATGTTGGTCGTGTATGTGTTGGTTGGCTGCTCATGAAACACTGGGGATGAGGCGGTGGTTCACCTTCTCTTTGTTCCCGGCGGGATGTGGTTGTTGTTGATGATGGTGGTGGTACTGGTGATCCCGAGCCGCCCGGGATTGAGGCGCGCCATGGTACACTGATGATGGCACTGCGCCGCCAGCTCGACGCGCGTCAGCGAGACTCGGACGCGATTTGGGGAGGTCTTGACGCGTCTCCGAGTCTGGGCTGCCCCGAGGGCGTACTCAGCGCCGTCGAAGCGTAGACGCGGACTCACACTCGAGGCAAGAACCCACCACATCCGCGATTCCAGATCCCACTCCGGCCCCCGCGAACGGACATCGCGTCCAGTCCTTCCCCTCCATTTCGCCGTGTGTTGTCCTCTGGGTCCCCGGTCTAAATTATCCAAATCCAGCCCCCCCCTCCCTGCTTTCCCGTACCACAGTATACATACCCGACAAAACAGTGAGCTTGTCGGGCAACTTGACATCGGGTAGCGCTTAACGTAAGCTGTCGAATAGGTTATTTAGGCTGATACGACTAAATTGCAGTGAAGCGCTTCGCACTAACGGATTTATATCACCTGGGTCCTGATCATCCTTGGATCCATCGGGGGCTTTGGCGAGGTGATAGATACTGCCAGGACTGTTGGGTGCCAACGGTGCCGGCGCGACGGTCGTACATCACATAAGTTTAAAGGTCTTCCATACTCGTATAGATGTAGGACGGCCGGTGTAATCAATGTGGGTGTGGTTAGAGTGGTTGGCTTCGTAGCCTCGTGCCGGGTTACGGTGATACATTGATACAATGATAAATATTAGGCTCCTCCCGTTGTGCGACTCGGACACATGTTTGATATCTGAAGGCGTGCTACGAAGAAGGGCTGGGAGGGCGTGTGTGCATGGGTGCTCTGACGAAGTTGTAGATACGTACCTGTGGACACGGAGTGTTTAGCGTTTGAACAGCTTGAACCCTGCAGGTCGGGGGGGACTGTAATTTCAACAAGAACAACGACGACGGCAAAGTAAGTACAGTACATAGAGTTTGTTGTACCTTCCAGCCAAGGGCGCGCAGGCGCTATGCTGGATTGGGCAGCTGAGGCGCACTAGCACCTGCGGAGCCGAAGTGTTACATTCTACGTGGCCGCGCCAGGCACAGGAGGGATAGCACCCGAAATGGGATAGTTCGTTGCGCTTCGCGACCAGTGAGCACAAGGTGCGCATCGTCATCTCCCTAGGGCCCGTCACATGTGTGCGGGGGGAGCGAGCGAGGGCCGCATCATCGATGATTTGGATATTGGGGTCGGTCGCTAGCTACGGTGGGGGCATAGTGTATTGCATGTGGTATAGCATATTATAGTACGGGATCATATAGCAAGTCGAGGAGCGCAGGGCTCCTCGCTCGCACCTAAGCTCGGTGGATCTGTCCCTGAGGGTGAAACGTACGTTAGGGGCGATGGGGTCGGGGCCTGTGACGTGTGTGACACTGTCACAACGACGCATGGGCGCCACGTGCGGATCTGTGCCGGGAGTTCGGCGCGGAGAGGTGGTGATGGGAGATCCGGGAGTGGGTGATAGAATCGGCGGGGTACCGAAATGGCAGGTGTGACGTGACGGAGATCGGG